>PVIH01003351.1:0-162888 GCA_004025045.1 Sigmodon hispidus | reverse complement strand
GTTAGTGTTAGGGTGAGGGTTAGGTTTTTAGTTGTTAGGGTTATTAGGTATCATGTTATGGTTATGGTTAGGTTTATGGTTAGGGTTATGGTTAGGGTTATGGTTCTTCAGGTTAGGGTTATGGTCAGGGTTACATTTAGGGTTAGGTTAGTGTTAGGATTAGGGTTAGGTTTATGGTTAGGGTTAGGGTTAGGGTTTCTGGCTTAGTGTTAGTGTGAGTGTTAATGATGTTAGGATTAGTGTTAGGGTTAGGTATAGGGGTATGTTTAAAATTTTTAAGGTTAGTGTTAGAGTTCTTAGAGTTAGGGTTAGGGTTCAGATTCTTAGGGTTATGGTTAGGATTAGTGTTGTTTGGGTTATGTTTAGGATTAGGGTTATGGTAGGGTTAGTGTTGTTAGGGTTAGGGTTGCTAGGTATTGTGTTAGGGTTAAAGTTACGTTTACAGTTAGGGTTCTTAGTGTTAGTGTTAGGGTTAGGGGTGTTAGGGTTAGGGGTATTAGTGGTAGGGTTAGGTATAGGGTTACAGTTATGGTTATGTTTGAAAGTGTTAAGGATAGGGTTAGGGTTAATGTTGTAAGGGTTAGGGTTAGTGTTAGGGCTAGGGATAGGGCTATTAGGTATAGTGTTAGGGTTAGGTTTACAGTGAGGGTCAGGGTTTTTAGGGTTAGGGTTAGTGTTGTTAGAGTTAGAGTTAGGGTTACAGTTAGGGTTATGGTTGTCAGGCTTAGGGTTAGGATTGTTAAGTATAGTGTTAGGGTTATGTTTAATGTTAGGTTTGCAAAGTTTTGAGATAGTGTTAGGTTTTGGGTTATAGGGGTTAGTGTTAGTGTTAGGGATAGGGTTAGGATTAGGTTTAGGGTTGTATGGGTTAGGGTTAGTGTTATGGTTAGGTTTTGCATTGTTAGGTTTAGTGTTATGGTTAGGGTGAGATTTATGGTTAGGGTTAGGTTTCTTTGTGTTAGGGTTAGGGTTTGGGTTGTTACGGTTAGGATTAGGGTTAGATTTATGATTATGATTTGGTTTGGTTGGAGTAGAGATAGTGTTATGGTAAGGGTTAGGATTTTTAGGGTTAGCATTATGGTTAGGGTTATGCTAAGCATTAAAATTTTAGGGTTAATTTTAGGGTTCTTAGGGTTAGGGTTCTGATTCTTAGGGTTAGGTTTAGAGTTCTTAGGGTTTTGGTTAGGGTCAGGGTTAGGGTTGTTAGGATTGGGATTAGGCTTAGGTTTATGATTAGGGTTGGGTTTGGTAGGGTAGAGATAGTGTTAGGGTTAGGGTTTTAGGGTTAGCGTTATGGATAGGGTTATGTTTAGCATCAAAATTTTTAGGGCTAGGGTTAGGGTTCTTAGAGTTAGGAACTGATTCTTAGGATTAGGTTTAGGGCTCTTAGGGTTAGGTTTAGGGTCAGGGTTAGGGTTGTGAGGATTAGTATTAGGGTTAAGTTTATGGTTAGGGTTTGGTTTGCAAAGTGTAGAGATAATGTTAGGGTTAGGGTTGTTAGGGTTAGTGTTGTTAGGATTAGGGTTGTTAGGTACAGTGTTAGGGATATTAGGTTTATGGATAGGGTTAGGGTTCTTAGTGTTAATGTTAGGGTTAGGTTTAGGGTTGTTAGGGTTAGGGATACAGTTATGGTTAGGTTTGTAAGTGTTAGCGATAGGGATTGTGTTAGTGCTGTAGGAGTTAGGGTTACTGTTAGTTTAGGTATAGAGTTGTTATGTATAGTATTGGGATTTGGGTTAGGTTTTGGTTAGGGTTTGCTTTCTTCAGGTTAGGGTTAGTGTTAGGGTTAGGGTTGTTAGGATTAGTGATATAGTTAGGGTTAGGGTTTGAATTTTTAAGTAAGGTTTATGGTTCTTAGGGTTAGGGTTTGGGTTAGGTTTAGTGTTTGATTTAGTGTTAGGGCTAGGTTTACAGTTAGGATTAGTGTTTTTAGGTTTAGGGATAGGGTTGTTAGGGTTAGTGTTCAGGTTACGGTTACAGATAGGGTTGTTAGGGTTAGGGATTTAAAGTTTAGTGTGAGGGTTAGGATTGGTTTCATGGTTAGGTTTTGCATTGTTAGGATTAGGGTTAGAGTTGTTATGTACAATGTTAGGGTTAGTGTTAGGTTTACTGTTAGAGTTAGGGTTAGGGATAGGGTTACGGTTGTTAGGGTTAGGGTTGGGTTGATAGGGTTAGAATTATGGTTAGGGTTGTTACACTAAGGATGTGGATTAGGGTTAGTGTTACAGATATGGTTAGGTTTATTAGGGTTAGGGATAGGGTTAGAATTAGTTTTGTTAGGGTTAGGGATAAGGTTGTTAGGGTTAGGGTTCAGTTTAGCATTAGGGTTAGTGTTAGGGTTAGGATTTTTAGCGTAAAGGTTATGGTTCTTATGGTTAGGGATAGGGTTAGGTTTAGGGTTACATTTAGGGTAAGGTTTAGTGTTAGGGTTAGATTTACAGTGAGGATCAGGTTTTTAGGGTTAGTGTTAGGATTAGTGTTGTTAGTGTTAGGGTTAGGATTACAGTGTGGTTTTGGTTTGTTAGGGTTAGGGTTGTTAAGTATAGTCTTAGCATTAGGGTCAGATTTATCTTTAAAGTTAGGGTTCTTAGGATTAGGGTTTGGAATAGTGTCAGGGTTAGGGTTGTTAGGATTAGGGTTAGGTTTATGGTTAGTGTTAGGGTTGCAAGGACTAGAGATAATGTTAGGGTTAGTGTTAGGGTTAAAATTTTAGGGTTAGTGTTAGGGTTCTTAGCATTGGGGTTAGGATTAGGGCTAGGGTTCCAATTCTTAGGGTTAGGGTGAGGGTTAGGGTTAGGTCTAGGTTTAGGGTTAGGGTTAGTGTTGTTACGGTTAGGGCTAGGGTTGTTAGGTATAGTGTTAGGGATAAGGCAAGGTTTATGGTTAGGGTTGTGGTAGTTAGGTTTATTCTGAGGGTTAAGATTAGGTTCACAGTTAGGTTTAGGGTTGTTAGGGTTAGCATTAGTGTTGTTAAGTACAGTGTTAGGGTTAGTGTTAGGTTTACTGTTAGGTTTAGGGGTGGATTGGTTTAGGGTTAGGGATTGGGTTAGGGTTAGTCTTGTTAGGGTTTGAGTTAGGGTTGTTAGGGTTAGGGTTGATAAATTTAGTGTTAGTGTTAGGATTAGGTTCACAGTTAGGATTAGGGTGTTAGGGTTAGTGTTGTTAAGTACAGTGTTTGGGTTAATGTTAGGTGTACTGTTAGGGTTAGGTGTAGGGTTAGTTTAGGGTTAGGGATAGGGTTAGGAATAGGCTTGTTAGGGTTAATAGTTTTAGTGTTAGTGTTAGGATTAGGTTTATGATTAGTGTTAGGTTTCTTGGGTTTAGGGTTGTTTGGTTTAGGGTTAGGATTAGGGTTACAGATATGGTTAGGCTAGTTAGGGTTAGGGATTGTGTTAGAATTAGGGTTGTTTGTGTTAGGGTTAGGATTGTAGGATTATTGTTAGGGTTAGGGAAAGGGTTTGGTTTAGGTTTGAAAGTTTTGGGTTAGTGTTATGGTTAGTGTTAGGTTCAGGGTTGTTAGGGCTTAGGATTGTGGTTGTTAGGTATAGTGTTAAGTTTGAGTGAGGTTTACAGTTAGGATTAATTTTTGGTTAGTATTAGGGTTATGGTTTGGTTGTAAGGGTTAGCATTAGGATTAGTAAAGTGGGCGTGGGCGTTCATGGTGGGTGTGGCCGGTCAAAGTGGGCGTGGCTCATCAGAGTATAGAGGAGAGGAAGCAACATCTTTCTTAGCACGTGTAAGAAAACGTGTATTGACGCTGGAGACAAAAACACATGTGTTCAAATGAGGATGGAAAGCAACATCTCTCTTAATGCTAGATGTAAGAAAACGTGTGTATTGACAATGAAGAGAAAAACACATGTGTTAGATCGAGAGGAAACAATATCTCTCTTAATGCTCTATGTAAGAAAGCATGTGTATTGACGCAGAAGATAAAAACACATGTGTTCAAACAAGGAGAGGAAGCAACATCTCTCGTTTCTGTGTAAGAAAACGTGTGTATTGACATTAAAGATAAAATACATGTGTTCAAACGAGGAGAGGAAGCAACATCTCTCTTAATGCTCTTTGTAAGAAAACGTGTGTATTGACGTTGAAGATAAAAATGCATGTTTTCAAAAAGAGAGAAAGCAACATCTCTCTTAATGCTCTGATAAGAAAGTGTGTATTGAAGTTGAAGAGATAAACTCATGTGTTCAAACGAGGCCTGATGTGGGCATGGCCTGGTGTGGGCATGGTCAAAATTGGAGTGGTCAGTCACTGTGAACATGGTTGGAGTGGGCATGGTCACTCAATGTGGGTGTGGTCGATACAAGCTTATAATGATTCCTATAATATATAATTTTATAGATAGTTTAAAACTTTATTATTTAGTGGGTTGCTGTGGTCAAAGTGAGTGTGGTCAGTCAAAGTGGGAATGACCTGCTGAGTGTGGTCAAAGTGTGCATAGCCAGTCAAAGTGGGTGTGGCTTGGTGTGTGCGGGGTCCGTCAAAGTGGCCGTGTTCAGTCAAAGATGGTGTGGTCAGTGAATGTGGGTGTGGCCAGTCAAAGTCAGCGTGGTTAGTCAAAGTGGGCGTGGCCAGACAAAGTGCGTGAGGTCTGTCAAAGTGGGCATGGTCAGTCAAAGTTGGCATGGTGAGTCAAAATGTGTGTGGTCAGTCAAAGTGGATGTGGCCTTGTGTGGGCATAGTCAGTAAAAGTGGGCATGGTCAGTCACTGTTGGTGTGGTCAGTCAAGGTGAGCATGGCCAGTCAAAGTGGGTGTGGTCTTGCGTGGGCATGTCCAATCACTACAGGCATGGTCTGTCAATGTGGATGTGGTCACTCAGTGTTGGTGTGGTCAGTGAAAGTTGGCGTGGTCAGTCAAAGTGGGCAAGGTCAGTCAGTTTGGGTGTGACCAGTCAAAGTGGACATTGTGACTCAATGTGGGCATGTTCAATCACTGTGGGTGTACCCTGGAGTGGGCGTGGTCACTCAATGTTGGTGTAGTCAAAGTGGGCAAGGTTTAAAAGTGGGTGTGGTCAGTCAAAGTGGGCGTGGACTTGTGTGGATGTGGACAGTCAAAGTGGGTGTGGCCTTGTGAGTGGGCTTGGCCTGTCACTATGTATGTGGTCACTCAAATTGGGCATGGTCAGTCACTGTGGGTAGGTCCTAGAGTGGGCAGGGCCAGTCAAAGTTGGCAAGGTCAATCAATGTGGGTATAGCCAGTCAAAGTGGGCATGGTCACTCAATGTGGGCACAGCCAGTCAAAGTGGGCGTGGTCAGTTAAGGTAGGTGTGGCCAGTGAAAATGGGCGTGTTCAGTCAATGTGGGTGTGGACAGTCAAAGTGGGCATGGACAGTCACTATGGGCCAGTCAAAATGGGCATGGTCAATCAATATGTGTATGGTCTGTCACTGTGGGTGTGGCCAATTGATGAGGGTGTGTTCAAAGTGGGCATGGTCAGTCATTGTGGTCATGGCCAGTCAAAGTGAGTGTGGGCGCTAAATGTAGGCCAGGTCAGTCAAAGTGGATGCGATCAGTCAGTGTGGGTCTGGTCACTCAATGTGGGCATGGTCAGTGAAAGTTTGCGTGGTCAGTCACTGTGGGTGTGCTCAGTAAAAATGGGTGTGGTCATGCAAAGTGGCTGTAGTCTTGTTTGAGCATGCTCTTGTTTGGGCATGGTCAGTAAAAGTAGGCGTGTCTTTGTGTGGGTGGGTCCTTGAATGGGTGTGGTCAGTCAAAGTGGGCGTGGTCTTTTGTGAGCGTGGTCAGTAAAAGTGGGCATGTAAAGTCAAAGTGGGTATAGTCAGTCAAAGTGGGCATAGCCAGTCAATGTGGGCATGGTCAGTCACTGTCAGCATGGTCAGTCAAAGGGGGTGTGTTCACTCAAAGTGGGCATGGTCAGTCAAAGTGGGCATGGGCAGTCACTGTCGGCATGGTCAGTCAAAGGGGGTGTGTTCACTCAAAGTGGGCATGGCCTGCTGAGCGTGGTCGAAGTGTGCATGGCCAGTCAAAGCAGGCATGGCCAGTCAAAGTGGGTGTGGCTTGGTGTGTGCGGGGTCCGTCAAAGTGGCCGTGTTCAGTCAAAGATGGCGTGGTCAGTGAATGTGGGTGTGGCCAGTCAACATGTGCGGGGTCGCTCACTGTGGGCGTGGCCTTGTGCTGCATGGTCAGTCAAAGTGTGTGTGGCCTGGTGTGGGTGTGGTCAGACAATGTGTGCATGGCCAGTAAAAGTGGCGTGTTCACTCATTGTGGGCATGGTCACTCACTGTGGGTGTGGCCTGGAGTGGACGTGCTCACTCAATGTAAGCATGGTCAGTCAAAGTGGGCGTGGTCCACGCCAGCTTATAATGATCCCTATAATATCTAGTTTTATACTTAGTTTACAACATTCTTATTTAGTGGGCTGGTGTGGGCATGGTCAGTCACTGTGGGCATGGCATGGTGTGGGTGTTGCCAGGCAAAGTGGGGATGGTAAGTCAATGTGGGCATGGTCAGTCAAAGTTTGTGTGTTCAATAAATGTGGGCTAGGTCAGTCATTGTGGGTGTGGCCTCGAGTAGGCGTGGTCACTCAATATGGGCGTGGTCAGTTACATTTGGTTTGGTCAGTCACTGTGGGTGTGCTTAGTAACAGTGGGCATGGTCAGTCAAAGTGGGCGTGACCTCATGTGGGTGTGGTCGGTCAGTGTGGGCATGGCCAGTCAAAGTCAGCATGGTTAGTCAAAGTGGGCGTGGCCAGGCAAAGTGCGTGAGGTCCGTCAAAGTGGGCATGGTCAGTCAAAGTTGGCATGGTAAGTCAAAATGTGTGTGGTCAGTCAAAGTGGGTGTGGCCTTGTGTGGGCATAGTCAGTAAAAGTGGGCATGGTCAATCACTGTTGGTGTGGTCAGTCAAGGTGAGCATGGCCAGTCAAAGTGGGTGTGGTCTTGTGTGGGCATGTCCAATCACTATAGGCATGGTCAGTCAATGTGGATGTGGTCACTCAGTGTTGGTGTGGTCAAAGTTGGTGTGGTCAGTCAAAGTGGGCACAGCCAGTCAAAGTGGGTGTGGTCAGTTAAGGTAGGTGTGGCCAGTCAAAATGGGCGTGTTCAGTCAATGTGGGTGTGGACAGTCATTGTGGGCATGGCCAGTCAAAGTGTGTGTGGGCGCTCAATGTGGGCCAGGTCAGTCAAAGTGGGTGTGGTCAGTCAGTGCGGGTTTGGTCACTCAATGTGGGCATGGTCACTCAAAGTTGGCATGGTCAGTCACTGTGGGTGTGCTCAGTAAAAGTGGGTGTGGTCATGCAAAATGGCTGTGGTCTTGTTTGGGCATGGTCAGTAAAAGTGGACATGTCCTTGTGTGGGCGGGTCCTTGTATGGGTGTGGTCAGTAAAAGTGGGCATGGTCTTTTGTGAGCATGGTCAGTAAAAGTGGGCATGTAAAGTCAAAGTAGGTATATTCAGTCAAAGTGGGCATGGCCAGTCAAAGTGGGCATGGTCAGTCACAGTCGGCATGGTCAGTCAAAGGGGGTGTGTTCACTCAAAGTGGGCATGGCCTGCTGAGCGTGGTCGAAGTGTGCATGGCCAGTCAAAGCAGGCATGGCCAGTCAAAGTGGGTGTGGCTTGGTGTGTGTGGGGTCTGTCAAAGTGGCCACATTCAGTTAAAGATGGTGTGGTCAGTGAATGTGGGTGTGGCCAGTCAACGTGTGCGGGGTTGCTCACTGTGGGCATGGCCTTGTGCTGCATAGTCAGTCAAAGTGTGTGTGGCCTGGTGTGGGTGTGGTCAGACAATGTGTGCATGGCCAGTAAAAGTAGTGTGGTCACTCATTGTGGGCATGGTCACTCACTGTGGGTGTGGCCTGGAGTGGACGTGCTTACTCAATGTGGGCATGGTCAGTCAAAGTGGGCATGGTCCACACCAGCTTATAGTGATCCCTATAATATCTAATTTTATAGTTTACAGCATTCTTACTTAGTGCCCTGGTATGGGCATGGTCAGTCACTGTGGGCATGGCATGGTGTGGGCGTTGCCAGGCAAAGTGGGGATGGTAAGTCTAAGTGGGCATGGTCAAAGTTTGTGTGTTCACTAAATGTGGGCTAGTTCAGTCATTGTGGGTGTGGCCTCAAGTGGGCGTGGTCACTCAATATGGGCATGGTCAGTTAAATTTGACGTGGTCAGTCACTGTGGGCATGCTTAGTAACAGTGGGCATGGTCAGTCAAAGTGGGTGTGTCCTCATGTGGGTGTGGTTGGTCAGTGTGGGCATGGCCAGTCAAAGTCAGCTTGGTTAGTCACAGTGGACGTGGCCAGGCAAAGTGCATGAGGTCTGTCAAAGTGGGCATGGTCAGTCAAAGTTGGCATGGTAAGTCAAAATGTGTGTCGTCAGTCAAAGTGAGTGTGGCCTTGTGTGGGCATAGTCAGTAAAAGTGGGCATGGTCAGTCACTGTTGGTGTGGTCAGTCAAGGTGAGCATGGCCAGTCAAAGTGGGTGTGGTCTTGCATGGGCATGTCCAATCACTATAGGCCTGGTCAGTCAATGTGGATGTGGTCACTCAATGTTGGTGTGGTCAATCAAAGTTGGCGTGATCAGTCAAAGTGGGCATGGTCAGTTAGTTTGGGTGTGATCAGTCAAAGTGGGCATGGTCAGTCAGTTTGGGTGTGGTCAGTCAAAGTGGGCATGGTGACTCAATGTGGGCATGTTCAATCACTGTGGGTGTGCCCTGGAGTGGGTGTGGTCACTCAATGTTGGTGTAGTCAGTCACAGTGGGCGAGGTTTAAAAGTGGGTGTGGTCAGTCAAAGTGGGCGTGGACTTGTGTGGACATGGCCAGTGAAAGTGGGTGTGGCCTTGTGAGTGGGCTTGGCCTGTCACTATGTATGTGGTAACTCAAAGTGGGCATGGTCAGTCACTGTGGGTAGGGCCTGGAGTGGGCAGAGCCAAAGTTGGCAAGGTCAATCAATGTGGGTATGGCCAGTCAAAGTGGGCGTGGTCACTCAATGTGGGCACAGCCAGTCAAAGTGGGCGTGGTCAGTTAAGGTAGATGTGGCCAGTCAAAATGGGCGTGTTTAGTCAATGTGGGTGTGGACAGTCAAAGTGGGCCTGAACATTCACTATGGACGTGGACAGTAAAATTTTGTGTGGCCAGTCAAAATGGGCATGGTCAATCAATATGTGTGTGGTCTGTCACTGTGGGTGTGGTCAATTGATAAGGGTGTGTTCTAAGTGGGCATGGTCAGTCATTATGGGCATGGCCAGTCAAAGTGAGTGTGGGCGCTCAATGTGGGCATGTTCAGTCAAAGTTGGCGTGGTCAGTCACTGTGAGTGTGCTCATTAAATGTGGGTGTGGTCATGCCAAGTGGGTGTGTCCTTGTGTGAGCATAACCTTGTATGGGTGTGGTCAGTCAAAGTGGGCGTGGTCTTGTGTGTGCATGGTCAGTAAAAGTTGGCATGTAAAGTCAAAGTAGGTATAGTCAGTCAAAGTGGGCATGGCCACTCAAAGTGGGCATGGTCAGTCAAGGTGAGCATGGCCAGTCAAAGTGGTTGTGGACTTGCATGGGCATGGCCAATGACTATAGGCGTGGTCAGTGATGTGGGCATGGTCAAAGTGGCTGTGGTCAGTTAAAATGTGCATGGCTGGGGCTGGAGAGATGGCTCAGCGGTTAAGAGCACCGTCTGCTCTTCCAGAGGACCCGGGTTCGATTCCCAGCACCCACATGGCAGCTAACAACTGTCTGTAGTTCCAGTTCCAGGCAAACACCAAGACAAATAAATAAATAAAGGTTTAAAAAAAAATGTGCATGGCCTGCTGTGGGCATAGTCAGTCAAAGTGGGTGTGGTCATTCAAAATGGGTGCAGTCAGTCAAAGTGGGCGTGGTCAATCAATGTGGGCATTGTCAGTCACTGTGGGTGTGGCCATTCAATATGGGCGTGGTCAAAGTGGGTATGGTCAGTTATTGTGGGTATGGCCTGGTGTGGGTGGGGCCAGTCAAAGTGGACGAGGTCAGTCAAACTGGGCATGGTCAGTCTCTGTGGGAGTGGTCAGTCAAAGCGGGCATGGCTTCATGTGAGCGTGGTCCATCAAAGTGGTCATGGTCAGTCAAAGTGAGCGTGGTCAGTCAAAATGGGCATGGTCAATCAATGTAGGAATGGCCAGTCACGGTGGGCATGGTCAGTAAAAGTGGGAATGGTCAGTCAAAGTGGGCCTGGTCTTGTGTGGGCATGGTCTTGTGTGGGTGTGGTAACGGAAAGCAGGTATGGCCACTTAAAGTGGGCGTGGTCAGTCAAAGTGGGTGTGGTCTTGTGTGGATGTGGTCAGTCACTACCCGCTTGGTCAGTCAAAGTGGGCGTGGCCAGTCAAAGTGGGTGTGGCTTTGCATGTGCATGACCATTCAATGTGGGCATGGTCAAAGTGGGCTTGGTCAATCTAAGTAGGCAAGGTCACTAAAAGTGGGAGTGGCCAGTCACTGTCAGTGTGGTCAGCCAAAGTGGACGTGGTCAGTTTTTGTAGTGTGGCCAGTAAAGTGGGTATGGTCAATCAGTGTGGGTTTGGTCAGCCAAAGTTGACGTGGCCAGTCAAAGTGGACATGGCCTGGTGTGTGTGTGGCCAGTCAAGTGGGCATAGTCAGTCAAAGTGGGAGTGGCCTGCTGTGGCATAGTCAGTCAAAGTGGGTGTGGTCATACAAAATGGGTGTGGTGAGTCAAATTGGGTGTGGTAACTCAATGTGGGCATGGTCGCTCACTGTAGGCATGGACTTCTGTGGGCATGGTCACTCAAAGTGGGTGTGGTCAGTCACTGTTGGCATGGTCAGTCAAAGTGGGTGTAGTCACTCAATGTTGGCATGGTCAGTCACTGTGGTTTTGGCCTGGAGTGGGCATGGTCACTCAATATGGGCGTGGTCAGTCACTGTGGGCATGGTCAATAAAAGTGGGCATGATAAGTCAAAGTGGGCATGGTCTTGGGTGGGCATGGTAAGTCAAACTGGGCATGGTTGGTTAAAGTTGGCCTGGTCAGTCAGAGTGGGTGTGGCCTTCTGTGGGCGTGGTCACTGAAAGTGAACATGGTCAGTGACTGTGGGTGTGGCCATGTTTGGAGTCATCACCAAAACTGGGAGTGGTCTGTCAAAGTGGGCATGGTCAGTCAAAGTGGGCGTGGTCAGTAAAGGTGAGTGTGGCCTTGTGTGGGTGTGGCCTGTCACTATGGGCATGGACAATCAGAGTGTGTATTGACAATGAAGAAAAAAACATAAGTATTTAATCGAGGAGAGAAAGCAACATCTCTCTTAATGCTCTGTAAGAAAGCATGTGAATTGACGCTGAAGAGTAAAATACAAGTGATAAAATGAAAACAGGAGGCAACAATTCTCAATGCTCTGCAGAAGAAAACATGTCTATAGACTGAACACAAAATGACATGTGTTCAAAACAAAAGAGAAAGCAAAATCTCTCTTAGTGCTCTTTGTAAGGAAACATGTATATTGACGCTTAAGATAAAAATTCATGAGTTCAAATGAGAGGAAGCAACATCTCTCTTAAAGCTCTGTGTAACAAAACGTCTGTGTTAACACTGGAGAAAAAAAACACATGCGTTCAAACGAAGAGAGGAAGCAACATCTCTCCTAATGCTCTGTGTAAGAAAACGTGTGTGTTGACGCTGAACAGAAAAACACATGTGTTCAAACGAAAAAATGAAGCAAAATCTCTCTTAGTGCTCTTTGTAAGAAAACATGTATATTGACAATTAAGATGAAAATTCACGTGTTCAAAAAAGGAGAGGAAGCAAAATATCACTTAATACTCGGTGTAAGAAAACGTGTATATAGAAACTGAAGAGAAAAACACATGAGCTCAAACGAGGACAGGAAGAAACATCGCTCTTAATACTCTGTGAAAGAAAACGTTTGTGTTTTGACGCTGGAGAAAAACACATGTGTTCAAACAAAAACAGAAAGCAACATATCTCTTATTGCTCTGTGTAAGTAAACATGTATATAGACGTGGAATAGAAAAACATGTGTTCAAATGAGTAGAGAAAGTAACATATCTCTTAATGCTGTGTGTAAGGAAACGTGTGTATTGACGCTGAAGAAAGAAAAGTGTTCAAATGAGGAGTGGAAGAAACATCTCTTTTAATGGTCTTTGTAAGGAATTGTGTGTATTGACGCTGAAGATAAAAACACATGTGTTTAAACGAGAGAGTGCAACATATCTCTTAATGCTCTTTGTAAAAAAAAAAAAGTGTGTATTGTTGCTGAAGCCAAAAACACATATGTTCAAAAGAAGAAAGGAAACATCTTTCTTAATGTTCTTTGTAAGTAAACGTGTGTACTGACTTTGACGAGAAAAACACATGCATTTAATCGAGGAGAGAAAGCAATATCTCTGTTAATGCTCTGTGTAAGAAAAGTTGGGTATGGACGCAGCAGAGAAAAACACATGTGTTCAAACGAGGAGAGAAAGCAACATTTGTCTTAATGCTCTATGTAAGAAAACGTGTGTATTGACATTCGAGAGAAAATCATTTGGATTTAATCAAGCAGAGGAATCAACATCTCTCTTAATGCACTGTGTAGGAAAATGTGTTTTCACGCTGAAAACAAAAATGCATATGTTCTGTTTTAAAAACTGTGTGTATTGATATTGAAGATAAAATGCATGAGTCCAAATGAGAAGAGGAAGCAACATCTTTCTTAAAGCTCTGTGTAAGAGAACGCGTGTATTGATGTTGAAGTGAAAAAGACATGTTTAATCGAGGAGAGGAAGCAATACCTCTCTTAAAGACCTAAGAAAACGCATTGACTTTGAAGTCGAAAAGACATGTGTTTAATCGAGGAGAGGAAGCATCATATATGTCTGTGTAAGAAAACGTGTATTGATGTGAAGTGAAAAACACATGTGTTCAGACGAGGAGAGAAAGCAACATATCTTTTAATCCTCTGTGTAAAAAAAACAGTGTATTGACGCTGAAGAGAAAAACACGTGTTCAAACAAGGAGGAAGCATTATATCTCTTAATGCCCTTTGTTACGAAATGTGTATATAGACGCTGATGAGAAAAACACATGTGCTCAAATGATAACAAGAAGAAACTTCTCTCTTAATGCTCTTCGTAAGAAAACGTGTGTACTGAAGCTGTGGACAAACAAACAAGTGTTCAAACAAAACCAGGAAGGAACATAGCCCTTATTGCTCTGTGAAAGAAAACATGTGTATTGACGCTGAACAGAAAAACAAAAGTGAAACAAGGGGAGGATGTAACATCTCTCTTAATGCTGTTTATAAGCAAATGTGTATTGACATTGAATAAAAAACATAGGTATTTAATCGAGGAGGAAAGCAACCTCTCAACTCTCTAAGAAAACGTGTGTGTTGTCGCTGAATGGAAAAACACATGTGTTCAAATGAAAACATGAAGCAAAATCTCTCTTAGTGCTCTTTGTGAGAAAACATGTATATTGACAATTAAGATAAAATTTCACGTGTTCAAAAACGTAGAGGAAACAACATATCACTTAATGTTCGGTGTAAGAAAATGTGTATATAGAAGCTGAAGAGAAAAACACATGTGCTCAAACGAGGACAGGAAGAAACATCGTTGTTAATACTCTTTGAAAGAAAACGTGTGTGTTGACGCTGAAGGAAAAACATGTGTTCAAACAAAAACAAGAAGCAACATCTCTTAATGCTGTGTGTAAGGAAACATGTGTATTGACGCTTAAGAAAAAAGTGTTCAAATGAGGAGTGGAAGCAGCATCTCTCTTAAAGCTGTGTAGCAAAATGTGCATATTAACATTGAAGATAAAATACATATGTTCAAATGAGAAGTAACATCTCTCTTAATGCTCTGTGTAACAAAACGGTTGTATTGATGTTGAAGACAAAAACACATCTGTTCAAATGAGGAGGGAAAGCAAGATCTCTCTTAATGCTCTGTTTAAGAAAATGTCTGTATTGAATTTGAAGAAAAAAACACACATTCAAACGAGGCCTGATGTGGGTGTAGCATGCTGTGGGCATGGTCAAAGTGCGTGTGTATGGTTACTATGCACTTGACTGGAGTGGGGGTAATCAATGTGGGTGCAGTCCACATCAGCTTAAAGTGATCCTCATAACATATTGTTTTACACTCAGTTGAAAACTTTAGTGGTGGGGCTGGAGAGATGGCTCAGCGGTTAAGAGCACCATCTGCTCTTCCAGAGGACCCGGGTTCGATTCCCAGCACCCACATGGCAGCTAACAACTGTCTGTAGTTCCAGTTCCAGGCAAACACCAAGGCAAATAAATAAATAAAGTTTAAAAAAAAAAAGCCAGCATTTAAAAAAAAAGAAAACTTTAGTGGTTCAGTGTAGGCATGGTCAGTCATTGTGGGCATGGCCTGGAGTGGACGTGCTCACTCAATCTGGGAATGGTCTGTCAATGTGGGAATGGTCCACAAGAGATTATAATGATCCCTGTAATATATAGTTTTATATGTAGTTTGAAACTTTCTCATTGGGAGAGACGCCGCCGCCGCTGCCGCCGCCGCTGCCGCCGCCGCCGCCGCCGCCGCCGCGGCTGCCGCGGCTGCCGCAGCCTCTGGGAGCCTGGAAAAGGGGAAGCGAGAGCGGACGAGCGACTCAGTCCCCGGGGGGCGGCTGCAGCGGCGGCGGCCGGGGCGGCGCAACGGCTGGGCCGGGGGCGCTTCTGCTGCTGCGGCGGCGGTGGCGGCGGGCAGCGGCAGGGGCGGCGGCGGCGGCGGCCCGCACCAGCCATGCCGAATAAAAACAAGAAGGAGAAAGAACCACCAAAACCGGTGAAAAGTGGAAAAGGTTCAAAAGAAGGACAAGACACAGTAGAATCAGAGATAGCCAGCAGGAAAAACAGCCTCGTGGCTGTCCCTTCGTCGACATCTGCTAAAATAAAAGTCCCAGTTCCTCAGCCCGTCGTCCCTGTTAAGAAAGACAAATGGCAGAATTCTTCACGGTTTAACGCCAGCAATAACAGAGAACTACAGAAACTCCCATCTTTAAAAGATGTTCCGCCTGCGGATCAAGAGAAGCTTTTCATCCAGAAGCTTCGGCAATGTTGTGTCCTCTTTGACTTTGTTTCTGACCCACTGAGTGACCTGAAGTGGAAGGAAGTAAAGCGAGCTGCATTGAGTGAGATGGTAGAGTACATCACCCACAACCAGAATGTGATCACAGAACCCATTTACCCAGAGGTCGTCCACATGTTTGCAGTTAACATGTTTCGAACCTTGCCACCCTCCTCCAATCCTACGGGAGCAGAATTCGACCCAGAAGAAGATGAACCAACGTTAGAAGCAGCTTGGCCTCATCTGCAGCTTGTTTATGAATTTTTCTTAAGATTTTTAGAATCTCCAGATTTCCAGCCCAATATAGCAAAGAAATATATTGATCAGAAATTTGTATTACAGCTTCTAGAGCTCTTTGACAGCGAGGATCCTCGGGAGAGAGATTTTCTAAAAACTACCCTTCACAGAATCTATGGGAAGTTCTTAGGTCTGCGTGCCTACATCAGGAAACAGATAAATAATATATTTTATAGGTTTATTTATGAGACAGAGCATCACAATGGCATAGCAGAATTACTGGAAATACTGGGAAGTATAATTAATGGATTTGCCTTACCACTGAAGGAAGAGCACAAGATTTTCCTGTTAAAAGTGTTGCTGCCCTTGCACAAAGTGAAATCCCTGAGTGTCTACCATCCCCAGCTGGCATACTGTGTTGTGCAGTTTTTGGAGAAGGACAGCACCCTCACTGAACCAGTGGTAATGGCACTTCTCAAATACTGGCCAAAGACTCACAGTCCAAAAGAAGTAATGTTCTTAAATGAATTAGAAGAAATTTTAGATGTAATTGAACCATCAGAATTTGTGAAGATCATGGAGCCTCTTTTTCGACAGTTAGCCAAATGTGTTTCCAGCCCTCATTTCCAGGTGGCAGAGCGGGCGCTATATTACTGGAACAATGAATACATTATGAGTTTAATCAGTGACAATGCAGCGAAGATTCTGCCCATCATGTTTCCATCGTTGTACCGCAACTCAAAGACCCACTGGAACAAGACAATACACGGCTTGATATACAATGCCCTGAAACTCTTCATGGAAATGAACCAAAAACTCTTCGATGATTGTACCCAGCAGTTCAAAGCAGAGAAACTGAAAGAGAAGCTAAAAATGAAAGAGCGAGAAGAAGCATGGGTTAAAATAGAAAACCTAGCCAAAGCGAATCCCCAGGTACTAAAAAAGCGAGTGACGCGGGAATGTTGAGGCATGGCTTGACTGTTTGATGGAATAGGATCTGGCTCCACCCAGGAGGGGAGGCCATCGTCACTAACACTGTATGTGCAAATGTCCACAATAAAACACTTTCCAACTTTGTAAAAAAAAAAAAAAAAAAAAGAAACTTTCTCATTTAGTGGACAGTTGTGGGCATGGTCCATCACTGTGGGTGTGTCCTGATGTAGGTGTGGCCAGGCAAAGTGGGAATGGTCAGTCATTGTAAGCAAGGAAAGTCAAAGTGGGCATGGTCAGATAATGAGGCCATGGTCAGTCAAACTGGGCGTGGCCCATGAAAGTGGAGAGGAGAGGAAGCAACATCTTTCTTAATGCTCTGTATAAGAAAGAAAACGTGTATATTGACCATAAAGAGAAAAACAAATGTACACAAATGAGGAGAGGAAACATCTGTCTTACTGCTCTGTGCAAGACAATGTGTGACTTTACACTGAGAGTAAAACAAATGTGTTCAAAAGAGAGGATGCAACATCTCTCTTAATGCTCTAAGAAAACGTGTGTCATGACGCTGAAGACAAAAACGATTGTGTTCAAACGAGGAGAGGAAGCTCAGTTACAAAATGTGTATTGACATTGAAGAGAAAATTGTATGTATTTAATAGAGGAGAGGAATCATCTCTCAATACACTGTGTAAGAAAAGTTGGATATGGACATGGAAGAGAAAAAATTCTTGTGTTCTGTTTTAAAAATGTGTGGATTGATAATGAAGATAAAATACGTGTCCAAACGAGAAGAGGATGCAACATTAGACTTAATGCTCTTTGTAAGAAAACGTGTGTACTGACACTGGAGACAAAAACACAGGTGTTTAAACAGGGAGAAAAACCATCATTTCTAATGACCTATGTTACAAAACTTGTGTATTGACGCTGAAGAAGAAAAACAAATGTGTTCAAACAAGGAAAGGAACGTATCTCTTAATGCTCTGTGTAATTAAATGTGTATATTGACACTGAAGTGTAACATACATGCTCAAACGAGGACGGAAAGAAACATCACTCTTTATGCTCTTTGTAAGAAAATGCGTGTATTGATGCTGAAGACAAAAATCAAATGTGTTCAAACCAAAACAGAAAGCAATATCTCTCTTAATGCTTTGGGCAAGAAAACATGTGTATTGAGATTGAAGAGAAAATCGCATGTCACCCCAGGAGAGGAAGGAAAGTATCTCTTCATGCTCTGTGTTACAAAACATGTATTGCCATTGAGGAGAAAATCATACGTATTTAATCAAGAAGAAGAAGAAACATCTCTTTTAAAACTCTGTAAGAAAACGTGTGTATAGATGTTGAATTGAAAAAGACGTTGTCAAAGAAGGAGAGGAAGCAACATATCTCTTAATGCTCTGTGTAAGAAAACGTATATATAAGCTGAATAGAAAAACGTGCTCAATGGATGACTGGAAGAAACATCGCTCCTAATGCTCTTTGTAAGAAAACGTCTGTACTGATGCTGGAGGTAGAAATGCATGTGTTCAAACCAAAACAGGAAGCAGCATATCTCTTATTGCTCGGTGCAAGAAAATGTGTATTGATGCTGAAGAGAAAACCACGTGATCAAATGAGGAGAGAAAGCAACTTCTGTCTTAGTAGTTTGTGAAAGAAAACGTGTGTATTGATGCTGAAGAGAAAAACACGTGTTCAAACAAGGAGAGGAAGCAACATATCTCCTAATACTCTGTGTTGCAAAACATGTGTGTTGACATTGAAGAGAAAATCATGTCTTAATGCACCGTGTAAGAAAAGTTGCATATGAACGTGGAAAAGAAAAACACATACGTTCAAACAGAGAAAGCAATGTATCTCTTAATGCTCTTTGTAAGAAAACACGTGTATTGATGCTGAAGAAAAAAATGCATGTGTTCAAACGAGGAGGGAAAGCAACACCATTTTTAGTGCTCTTTGTAAGAAAAAGTGTGTATTGACACTGGAGACAGCCACACATATGTTCAAACCAAAACAGGAATCAGCATTTCTCTTATTTCTCTGTGCAAGAAAACAAGTGTTTTGACGCTGAAGTGAAAAACACAGGTGTTCAAACAAGGAGAGAAAGCAACATATCTCTTATTGCCCTGTGTTACAAAACGTGTGTATTGATGCTGAAGAGAAAAACAAATGTGTTCAAACAGAGAAACAGCAACGTCTCTCTTAATACTCTGTGTAAGAAAACATCTGTATTGACACAGAAGATAAAAACACATGTAAATTAGATCAAGGAGTGGAGTGGAAGCAACATCTCTCTTCATACTCAGTGTAAGAAAAACGTGTATTGACCCAGAAGTTAAAAATACATGTGTTCAAACGAAGAGAGAAAGCAATACCTCTCTTAATGCTCTATGTGAGAAAGCATGTGTATTTGTGCTGAAGAGAAAAATGTGTGCTCAAATGAGTATAGGAAGAAACACCCCTCATTATGCTCTTTGTAAAAAAACGTGTGTATTGGGCTGGAGAGATGGCTCAGCCGTTAAAGGCTAGGCTCACAACCATAAATATAAGAAAACGTGTGTATTGACGCTGGAGAAAAAAATCACATGCATTCAAAAGTAAAGGGGGAGCAGGAGAGATGGCTCAGCGGTTAAGAGCGCCATCTGCTCTTCCAGAGGACCCGGGTTCGATTCCGAGCACCCACATGGCAGCTAACAACTGTCCGTAGTTCCACTTCCAGGCAAACACCAAGGCATATACATAAATAATAAATAAAGTTTTAAAAAAAAAGAGTAAACGGGAAGCAAAATCTCTTGTAGTGCTCTTTGTAAGAAAACATGTATGTTGACGCTTAAGATAAAATTTCATGTGTTCAAACAAGGAGAACAAGCAACATCTCTCTTAAAGCTCTGTGTAAGAAAATGTGTGTATTGACGTAAAGTAAAAACACGTGTTCAGATTAGGAGATGAAGCAACGTATCTCATAATGCTCTATGTAAGAAAAAGTGGATAGACGCTGAAGACAAAAAACACATGTGCTCAAAAGAGGACATGAAGAAACATTACTCTTAATGCTCTTTGTAAGAAAATGTGTGTATTGACGCAAGACACAAAAACACAAGTGTTCAAACAAAAAGAGGAAGCAACATATCTCTTATTGCTCTGTGCAAGGAATAATGCATATTGCCTCCGAACAGAAAAACACATAAGTTTAAACAAGGGGAGGAAGTAACATCTCTCTCAATGGTATTTGTAAGCAAATGTGTGTATTGACACTGAAGATGTGTTCAAACAGGAAAGGTAGGAACATGTTTCTTAATGCTCTGTGTAAAAAACGTGTGTATTTTTTTTAAACTTTATTTGCCTTGGTGTTTGCCTGGAACTGGAACTACAGACAGTTGTTAGCTGCCTTGTGGGTGTTGGTAATCGAACCCGGGTCCTCTGGAAGAGCAGATGGTGATCTTAACCACTGAGCCATCTCTTCAGTCCCCAAAATGTGTGTTTTGATATGGAAGAAAAAACATGGGTATTTAATCGAGGAGAGATAGCAACATCTCTCTTAATGCTCGGTGTAAAAAAAATGTGTATAGACTCTGAAGACAAAATCACATATGTTCAAAAGAAAACAGGAAGCAAAATATATCTTAGTGCTCTTTTTAAGAAAATGTATATAGTGATGCTTAAGATAAAAATTCATGTGTTCAAACAAGGGGAGGAAGCAACATCTCTCTTAATGCACTTTTTAAGCAAATGTGTATATTTACACCGAAAATAAAAACACATATGTTCAAATGAGGAGAGAAGCAACATTAATTTTAATGCTCTGTGTAAGAGAACGTGTGTACTGACATTCGACTGAAAATCATATGTATTTAATCGAGGACAGCAATCAACATCTCTCTTAATGCACTAAGAAAAGTACGAAATGGACGCGGAAGAGAAAAACACGTGTTCAAAGGAGGACAGAAAGCAACGTATCTCTTAATTACCTGTGTTCAAAAGGAGAAGCAACATTTCTTGTAATGCTTTGTTAAGAAATCGTGTGTATTGATATTGCAAAGAAAATGATATGTATTTAAGTAAAGAGAGGAACCAACATCTCTATTAACGCACTGTGTGTATTGACCCTGAAGAGAAAAACAAATGTGTTCAAACGAGGAGAAACAGCAACATATCCCTTAATGCTCGGTGCAAGACACATTTGTATTGGCGCTGAACAGAAAAACACTTGTTCCAACAAGGAGAGAGTGCAACATCTGTCTTAATGCTCTGCATAAGAAAATGTGTATATCGATGCTGAAGAGAAAAATGTGTTCAAAAGACGACAGGGAGAAACATCGCTCTTAATGCTCTGTTAAAAAATCATGAGTTTTGACTCTAAAGAGAAAACTACATGTGGCCCATCGAGGAGAGGAAGCAACAACTCTCTTAATGCTGTGTGTAACAAAATGTGTGTATTGACATTGAAGAGAAAATCATATCTATTTAATAGAGGAGAGGAATCAACATCTCTCTTAATGCAATGTGTAATAAAAGTTGGGTGTGGACGTGGCAGACAAAAACACAGGCCTTCAAATGAAGTGAGGAAGCACCGTATGTCTTAATGCACTGTGTTACAAAATGTGTGTATTGACACAGAAGAGATGTGTTCAAACGAGGAGACACAGTAACATCGCTATTAATGCTCTTTTAAGTAAATGTGTGTATTGACGCTGAAGAGAAAAACAGATACTCAAACGAGGAGTGACAGCAACATCTCTCATAATGCTCTGTGTAAGAAAACTTGTGTATTGACCCTGAAAAGAATTACACACTGGTTCAAACGAGGACAGAAGGCAACTTCTCTCTAAATATTCTGTTTAAGAAAACATATATTGACGCTGAAGAGAAATCCACATGTGCTCAAACGAGGACAGGAAGAAACATCACTCGTATTACTCTTTTTAAAGAAAACGTGTGTATTGATGCTGGACAGAAACACATGTGTTCAATCCAAAACAGGAAACAACATATCTCTTATTGCTTTGTGCAAGAAAACATGGGTATTGACTCTGAAGAGAAAACCATGTGTTCAAACGAAGAGAGAAAGGAACATCTCTCTTAATACTCTGTGTAAGAAAACATGTATATTGATGAAGAAAAAAACAAGTGTTGAAACGAAGAAGCAATGCAACATTTATCTTAATGCTCTGTGTAAGAAAACAAGTATATCCAGGCTGAAGAGAAAAACACGTGATCAAACGAGGACAGCAAGAAACATCCTTCATAATGCTCTGTTGAGAAATCATGTATACTGATGCTGAAGACCAAAAAACATGTGCTCAAAACAAAACAGAAAGCAACATATCTCTTATTGCTTCGTGCAAGAAAAGGAATGTATGCGCGCTGAAGAGAAAAACTTGTTCAAACGCGGAGGAGTCAACATATCTCTTAATGCTCTGTGTTACAAAACGTGTGTATTAACATTGGAGTGAAAATCATTTGTATTTAACCGAGGAGAGGAATCAACATATTATCTTAATGCACTGTGTAAGAAAAGTTCGATATGGACGCGGAAGGAAAAACACAAGTATTCAAACAAGGAGTGAAAGCAACGTATCCCTTAATGCTCTATTTTACGAAATGTATGTATTGCTGCTGAAGAGAAAAATTCTTGTTCAAACGAGGACAGGAAGAAACTTCGCTCTTTATGCTTGATGTAAGAGTTGTATTTATTGACGCTGAAGAAAAAAACACGAGTTGACCCAAGAGTGGAGTCAACATCGGTCTTAATGTACAGTATAAGTTCGACGTGGACGCGGAAGAGAAAAATCACATGTGTTCACACGAGGAAATACAGCAACATCTCTCTTAATGCTCTGTGCAACAAAACGTGTGTATTGACCCTGAAGAGAAAAACAAATGTGTTCAAATGAGGAGAAACAGCAACATATCCCTTAATGCTCGGTGCAAGACACGTTTGTATTGGCGCTGAACAGAAAAACACTTGTTCCAACAAGGAGAGAGTGCAACATCTGTCTTAATGCTCTGCATAAGAAAATGTGTATATCGACGCTGAAGAGAAAAACGTGTTCAAAAGACGACAGGGAGAAACATCGCTCTTAATGCTCTGTTAAAAAATCATGCGTTTTGACGCTGAAGAGAAAACAACATGTGGCCCATCGAGGAGAGGAAGCAACAACTCTCTTAATGCTGTGTGTAACAAAATGTGTGTATTGACATTGAAGAGAAAATCATATCTATTTAATAGAGGAGAGGAATCAACATCTCTCTTAATGCAATGTGTAATAAAAGTTGGGTGTGGACATGGCAGACAAAAACACAGGCCTTCAAATGAAGTGAGGAAGCACCGTATGTTTTAATGCACTGTGCTACAAAATGTGTGTATTGACAGAAGAGATGTGTTCAAACGAGGAGACACAGTAACATCGCTATTAATGCTCTTTTAAGTAAATGTGTGTATTGACGCTGAAGAGAAAAACATTGATACTCAAACGAGGAGTGACAGCAACATCTCTCATAATGCTCTGTATAAAGAAAACGTGTATTTTGACACGGAAGAGAAAAACACGTGGGTTCAAACGAGGACAGAACGCAACACCTCTCTTAATGCACAGTGTAAAAAAGTTGGATAGGAACACGGAAGAGAACAACACGTGTTCAAATGATGAGAAAAAGCAATGTATCTCTTAATGCTCTGTGTTAAAATCTTGTGTATTGATATTGATCAGAAAAACAAATGTATTCATGTGAGCAGAGACATAAACCTATGTATTGACTCTGGAGACAAAAACACGTGTTCAAACGAAAACAGGAAGCAGCATATCTCTTACTGCTCTGTTCAATAAAAACGTATTGACGCTGAAGAAAAAAACATGTGATTAATCAAGGAAAGGAAATAACATCTCTCTTAATGTTTTTTTTAAGCAAACGTGTGTATTGACACTGACAAGAAAAACAAAGGTGTTCAAACAAGGGAGAAAGAAACATATCTCTTAATGCTCTGTGCAAGAAAACACGTATAACATTCAAACGAGGAAAGAACGCAACATCTCTCTTAATGCTTGGTGTAACAAAATGTGTATAATGACGCTAAAGAGTAAAACACGTGTGCTGTGCTCAAACGAGGAGAGGAAGCAACATCTCTCTTAATGCTCTGTGAAAGAAAACCTGTATATTGACCCTCAAGAGAAAAACAAATGTGTTCAAACGAGGAGAGACAAACATCGCTCTCACTGTTCTTTGTAAGAAAACCTATGTGTTGAAGCAGGAGACAAAAACACGTTTTCAAACGAAAACAGGAAGCAGCATATCTCTTACTGCTCTGTTCAATAAACCATGTATTGACGCTGAAGAGAAAAACGTGATTAATCAAGGAAAGGAAATAACATCTCTCTTAATGTTTTTTTTTTAAGCAAACGTGTGTATTGACACTGACAAGAAAAACAAAGGTGTTCAAACAAGGGAGAAAGAAATGTATCTCTTAATGCTCTGTGTAAGAAAACGTGTATTTTGACACTCAAACGAGGAAAGAACACAACATCTCTCTTAATGCTCGGTGTAACAAAATGTGTATAATGACGCTAAAGAGTAAAACACATGTGCTGTGCTCAAACGAGGAGAGGAAGCAACATCTCTCTTAATGCTCTGTGAAAGAAAACCTGTATATTGACCCTCAAGAGAAAAACAAATGTGTTCAAACGAGGAGAGACAAACATCGCTCTCACTGTTCTTTGTAAGAAAACCTATGTATTGAAGCAGGAGACAAAAACACGTGTTCAAACGAAAACAGGAAGCAGCATATCTCTTATTGCTCTGTGCAAGAAAACGTGTATTGATGCTGAGGAGAAAAACGTGATTAATCAAGGAGAGGAAATAACATCTCTTAATGCTGTTTTTTTTTTAGCAAACGTGTGTATTGACACTGACGAGAAAAACAAATATGTTCAAACAAGGGAGAAAGAAACCTATCTCTTAATGCTCTGTGTAAGAAAACGTGTATTTTGACACTCAAATGAGGACAGAACGCAACATCCCTCTTAATGCTCGGTGTAACAAAATGTGTATAATAACGCTAAAGAGAAAAACATGTGTGCTCAAACAAGGAGACGAAGCAAAATCTCTCCTAATGCACAGTGTAATAAAAGTTTGATAGGGACACGGAAGAGAATAACGCATGTTCAAAGGATGAGAAGAAGCAATGTATCTCTTAATGGTCTGTGTTAAAATCTTGTGTATTGATACTGATGAGATAAACAAATGTGTTCAAACAAGGAGAAAAAGTAACATTTCTCAATGCTCGGTGTAAGAAACATGTGTATTCATGCTGAACAGAAAAACACGTGTTGACCCAGGAGTGGAATCAAAATATCTCCTAATACTGTGTGTTACATAACGTATGTATTGGCATTGGAGAGAAAATCATTTGTATTTAATCAAGGAGGGGAATCAACATCTCTCTTACTGCACTGTGTAAGAAAAGTTCTACATGGACAGTGAAGAGAAAAACGTGTTTAAACAAAGAAAGTCAGCAACATCTCTCTTAATTTTCTGTGTGAGCAAATGTGAGTATTGACCCTGAAGAGAGAAACAAATGTGTACAAACGATGAGAGACAGCTACATAGTCTCAATGGCGTTTGTAAGAAAACGTATATATTGACGCAAGACAAAAAAACCACATCTGTTCAAACGAAAATAGGAAGAAGAATATCTTTCATTGCTCTTTGCAAGAAAATATGTATTAACGCTGTAGAGAAAAACGTATTTTTAAACATGAGCGAAAGTTACATCTCCCATAATGCTCTTTTTAAGGAAATGTGTGTATTTACACTGAAGATAAAAACACATGTGTTCAAACGAGGATAGAAGCAACATTAATTTTAATGCTCTGTATAAAAAAACGTGTGTATTGGAGTGAAAATCACATTTATTTAATCGAAGAGAGGAATCAACATCTCTCTTAATGCACCATGTAAGAAAAGTTGGATATGGTCACGGAATGTAAAAACACGTGTTCAAACGAGGAGAGGAAGTAATGTATCTCTTAATGCCCTGTGTTACAAAACGGGTGTACTGATAATGAAGAGAATGAATGTGTTGAAACGAAAAGAATCAGCAACATCTCTCTTAATGCGTTGTTAAAGAAAAGGTCGATATGAATGCAGAAGAGAAAAACACATGTTCAAACAAGGACAAAAAACAACGTTTCTCTTATTGTTGTGTGTTACAATCATGTGTGTTGATATTGGAAAGAATATCATGTGTTAAAACTGAGAAGCAACATTTCTCGTAATCCTTTGTTAAGAAATTGTGTGTATTGATATTGCAGAGAAAATCGTATGTATTTAAGCAAGGAGAGGAGTCAACATCTCTCTTAATGCACTGTCAAAAAATAGTTTGATATGTACGCAGAAGAGAAAAACTCATGTGCTCAAACGAGGAGAGGAAGCAACATCTCTCTAAAATCACCATGTCAAAAAGTTGGATATGGTCGCGGAATAGAAAACCATGTGTTCAAACGAGGAGAGGAAGTAATGTATCTCTTAATGCCCTGTGTTACAAAACGGGTGTACTGATGATGAAGAGAAAAATGAGTGTGTTGAAATAAAGTTTCAGCAATATCTCTCTAAATGCTCTGTGTTTACTTAAACTTGAGTATTGACCCTGAAGAAAAAAACAAATGTGTTAAATGAGGAGGGACAGCAATATTTCTCATTTGGCTCTGTGTAAGAAAACGTGTATTGACACTGAAAAGAAAAACACACAGGTTCAAACGATGACAGAAGACAAATTCTCTCTAAATGCTCTGTGTAAGAAAACGTGTATAAAGGTTGAAGAGAAAAACACATGTTCTCAAACGAGGACAGGAAGAAACATCGCTGTTACTGCTCTTTTTAAAGAAAATGTGTGTATTGATGGTGGAGACAGAAACACATTTGTTCAAAGCAAAACAGCAAGCAACATATGTCTTACTGCTCTGTGTAAGAAAACGTGTGTATTGACCCTGAACAGAAAACAAATGTGTTCAAACGAAGAGAGACAGCAACATCATTCTTTTTACTCTTTGTAAGAAAACGTATGTATCGATGCTGGGGAAAAAAACCATGTGTTCAAACGAAAACAGGAAGCAGCATATCTCTAATTGCTCTGTGCAAGAAAACGTGTATTGACGCTGAAGAGAAAAAAAGAAGCTGCATATCTCAGTACTCTTAATGCACTGTTTAAGAAAAGTTGTAAATGGAGCCTCAAGAGAAAAACAAATGTGTTCAAACATGAGAAATCAATGCATCTCTTAATGCTCTGTGTAAGATACGGGGGTATTGACACTGAAGAGAAAAAACTCATGAGTTCAAAAGAGAAGAGAAAGCAATATCTCTAAATGCTCTGTGTAAGAAAACATGTATATTGACGCTGAAGAGAAAAACCACGCGTTAAAGCAAGGACAGGAAACATCATTCATAATGCTCTTTAAAGAAATCATGTGTATTGACGCTGAAGAACAATACACATTTGCTCAAACGAGAAGAGGAAGCAACATCTCTCTTAATGCTCTGTTTAAGAAAAGTTGGATATGGACGGGGAAGAGAATTCATGTCCAAATGAGGAGAGAAAGCAACGTATCTGTTAATGCTCTGTGTTACAATCTCATGTATTGATGCTGAAGAGAAAAACAAATGTGTTCAAATGAGGAGAGAAAGCATCATTTCTCTCAATCCGCGATGTAAGAAACATTGTGTATTGATACTGAAGGGAAAAACACGTGTTGAAACCAGGAGTGGAATCAACATATCTCTTAATGTTCTGTGTCATGAAACGTATATATTGACATTGGAGAGAAAATCATATGTATTTAATCAAAGAGAGTTATCAACATCTCTCTCAATGTAATGTGTAAGAAAAGTTGGGTGTGGAAGTGGAAGAGAAAAACATAGGTCTTCAAATGAGGTGAGGAAGCACCATATGTCTCAATGCACTGTGTTTCAAAATGTGTATATAGACCCTGAAGAGATGTGTTCAAATGAGGAGAGACAGCAACATCGCTCTTCATGCTCTTTGTAAGAAAATGTGTAGTGACGCTTGAGACAAAACCACACGTGTTCAAATGAAATTAGGAAGCAGCATATCTCTCATTGCTCTGTGAAAGAAAACGTGTATTCACCCTGAAGAGATAAACGTATGTGTTTAAACAAAAAGAGAAAGTAACATCTCTCTTAATGCTCTTTTTAAGCAAATGTGTGCATTGACACTGATTATAAAAACACAAGGGTTCAAACCAGGAAAGATAGCAACATCTATTGTAATCCTCTGTGTAAGAACACGTGTGTATTGACAATGGATTCAAAATCACACATTTGTAATCGAGGAGAGGAATCACGTCTCTTAATGCACTGTGAAAGAAAAGATGGATATGGACTGTGGAAGAGAAAAACAAATGTGCTCAAAAGAGGAGAGACAGCAACATTTCTCTTAATGCTCAGTGGAAGTAACGAGAGTATTGATGATGAAGAGAAAAACAAGTCTGGAAAGGAGAGAATGCAACATCTATCTTAATGTTCTGTGTAAGAAAACGTGTATATTCTGGCTGAAGAGAAAAACACGTGATCGAATGAGGACAGGAAGAAACATCTGTCACAACACAGTGTTAAGAAATCGTGTGTATTGACACGAAGAGAAAAACACGTGCTCAAAACAAAACAGAAGGCAACAAATCTATTATTGCTCTGTGCAAGAAAATATGTATATTGATGCTGAAGAGAAAAACACGTGTTCAAACCAGGAGTGGAATGCTCACTGTCACAAAACCTGTGTATTGACATTGGAGAGATAATCACATGTATTTAAACGAGGAGAGGAATCAACATCACTCTTAATGCACTGTGTAAGAAAAGTTGGATATGGACGTGTAAGAGAAAATCAAGTGTGTTCAAACGAGGAGAGACAGCAACATCTCTTAATGCTCTTTGTAAGAAAACGTGGTATTAACGCTGAAGAGAAAAACAATGTGATCAAACTAGGACAGGATGCAACACATCTTTTATTGCTGTGTAAGAAATATGTGTAATGAGCTGACGAGAAAAACACGTGTCAAAATGAGAACAGGAATAAACATCGCTCTTAATGGTCTTAAGTAATTGTGTGTATTGACGCTGAAGAGTAAAACATATTCAAAGGAGGAGAGGAAGCAACATCTCTCTTAATGCACTCTGTAAGAACAGTTCTATATGGATGCGGAAGAGAAAAACCATTGTTCAGGCGAGGACAGGTAGAAACATCGTTCATAATGCTATGTAAAGAAATCGTGTGTATGGCCTCTGAAAAACAAAACACATGTGTTCAAACGAGGAACGGAAGCAACATCTCTCTAAATGCACCGTGTAAGAAAAGTTGAATAAGAACGCGTAATTAAAAAACACATGTTCAAACGACGAGAGTATGTAATGTATCTCTTATTTCTCTGTGCTACAAAACGAATGTATTGACGCTGAAGACAAAAATAGATGTGCTCAAAAGAGGAGAATCAGGAACATCTCTCTTAATGATCTGTGGAAGAAAACATGTGTATTAACCCTGAAGAGAAAAATAAATGAGGACAAGAAGCAAAATATCTCTCATTGCTCTGTGTCAGTAAATGTGCATTGACACTGAAGAGACAAACACATGTGCTCAAAGGAGGATGGGAAGAAATTTTGCTCTTAATGCTCTTTGTAAGAAAACGTGTGTATTGACCCTGAAGACAGAAAGACATGTGTTCAAACAGAAACAGGAAGCAACATACCTCATTGTTCTGTGCAAAAAAACATGTGTATTGACTCTGTAGAGAAAATTACGTGTTCACACGAGGAGAGACAGCAACGTCTGTCTCTTTGGTTTGTGCAAGAAGACGTGTGAATTCATGCTGAAGAGAAAATCACATGTGTTCAAACAAGGAGAGGAATCATCTTATCTCTTAATGCTCTGTGTTACAAAACGTGTGTATTGACTGTGAAGAGAAAATCATATGTATTTAATCTAGGAGAGGAAGCAACATCGCTCTTAATGCACTATATGGGAAAAGTTGGGTATGGACGGGGAAGAGAAAAGCATACTTCTTCAAAGGAGGAGAGGAAGCACTGTATATCTTACTGTTCTGAGTTACAAAACATGTGTATTGACGCTAAGAGAACAAATGTGTTCAAACGAGGAGACACAGCAATATGTTTCTTAATGCTTGGTGTAAGAAACGTATGTATTGACATTGAAAAGAAAAACTCATGGGTTCAAACGAGGAGAGAAAGCAACCTCTGTCTTAATGCTCTGTGTAAGAAAACGTGTATATTGAGGCAGAAGAGAAAGATGTGCTCAAACAAGGACAGGAAAATACATTGCTCTTAATGCTATTTGTATGTATCGGGGCTGGAGAGATGGCTCAGCAGTTAAGAGCACCATCTGCTTTTCCTGAGGACCCGGGTTTGATTCCCAGCACCCACATGGCAGCTAACAACTGCCTGTAGTTCCAGTTCCAGGCAAACACCAAGGCAAATAAATAAATAAAGCTTTTTTAAAAAATAAAATAAAATAAAAAAGAAAACATGTATATTGACGCTGGAGACAGAAACACGTGTGTTCATACCAAAACAGGAAGCAACATACCTCTTATTGCTCTGTGCAAGAAAACACGTGTAATGATGCTAAAGAGAAAAACGTGTTCAAATCAGGGTAGGAATCAACGTTTCTTTAATGCTCTGTGTCACAAAACGTGTGTATAGATATTGGATAGAAAAATCATATAAATTTAATCAAGTAGAGGAATTAACATCTCTCTTTAATGCTCGGTGCAAGAAACGTGTGTATTGACGCTGATGAGAAAAAACACTTGTTCAAATGAGGAGAGAGTGCCACATCAGTATCAATGCTCTAAGAAAACGGCATATTGCCACTGAAGAGGAAAACATGTTCAAACGACGACAGGTGGAAACATTGCTCCTAATGCACCGTGTAAGAAAAGTTCGATATGGACATGGAAGAAAAAAAAATGTGTTTAAATGAGGACAGAAAGCAACGTATTTCTTGATGCTCTGTGTAACAATCAAGGGTAATGATGATGAAGAGAAAAAATGTGTTCAAACGAGGAGAGCAGCAACATTTCTCTGAACGCTCTGTTAAGAAATCATGTGTTTATTGACATTCAGAGAAAATCATAAGTATTTAAGCAAGGAGAGGAATCAACATCCCTCTTAATGCCCCATGTAAGAAAAGTTTGGTATGGATGCAGAATAGAAAAACACGTCTTCAAACCAGGACAGAAAGCAATGTATCTCCTAAAACTCTGTGTTACAAAAATGTGTGTATTGACGCTGAAGAGAAAAACAAATGTGTTCCAACGAGAAGAGACAGCATCATCTCTCTTAAAGCTCTAAGAAAACATGTGTATTGACTGTGAAGGGAAAAACAAGTGTGTTGAAACGATGAGAGACAGCAACATCGCTCTTTATGCTCTTTGTTAGAAAATGTATGTATTGACGCTGGAGACTAAAACGTGTTCAAATGAAAATAGCAAGCAGTATATCTCTCAGTACTCTGTGCAAGAAAACGTGTATTGATGCTGAAGAGACAAACCTATGTGTTTAAACATGAGAGAACGTAACATCTCTGTTAATGCTTTTTTAAGCAAATGTGTGTATTTACACCGAAGATAAAAACACATGTGTTCAAACAAAGAGAGATGCAAAATTTAATGCTCTGTGTAAGAAAAGTTGGAAATGGACGCTGAAGAGAAAAACTCATGGGTTCAAGAGGACAGGAAACAACATCTCCCTTAATGCTATGTGTAAGAAAACGTGTATATTGACACTGACGAGAAAAATATGTGTTCAAGTAAGGACAGGAAGAAGCATTGCTCATAATCCTCTGTAAAGAAATCGTGTGTATTGACGCTGAAGAACAAAACACATATGCTCAAACTGGGAGAGAAACCAACGTATCTGTTAATGCTCTCTGTTACAATCTTGTATATTGAAGTTGATGAGAAAAACAAATGTGTTCAAGTGAGCAGAGACAGAAACATCTCTCTTAATCATCGTATAAGAAACGTGTGTATTGATGCTGAAGAGAAAAACTCGTGTTGAAATCAACATCTCTAAATGCTCTGTGCAACAAAACGTGTGTATTGGCATTGGAGAGAAAAATCATTTGTATTTAATCGAGGAGAGGAATCAGCATTTCTCTTAATGGACTGTGAAGAAAAGTTTGAAATGGACGCGGAAGAGAAAAACATGTGTTTCAAGGAGGACAGAAAGCAACGTATCTCTTATTTCCCTGTATTCAAACGGAGAAGCAACATTTCTTGTTAAGAAATCGTGTGTATTGATATTGCAAAGAAAATCGTTTGTATTAAAGCAAGGAGAGAAGTCAACATGTCAAAAAAGTTGGATATGGACGCAGAAGAGAAAAACTCATGTGCTCAAACGAAGAGAGGAAGCAACATCCTCTTAATGCTCTGTGTAAGAAAAGTTGGATATGGTCGCGGAATAGAAAAACACGTGTTCAAACGAGAAGAGGAAGTAATGTATCTCTTAATGACCTGTGTCACAAAACGGGTGTGCTGACGATGTAGAGAATCATGAATGTGCTGAAACGAAGAGAATCAGCAACATCTCTCTTTATGCTCTTTGGAAGAAAACATTTATTGATGCTGAAGAGAAAAGCACATGTGCTAAAACCAGGACAGGAAGAAACAACGCTCTTATTGCTCTTTTAAAGAAAACGTGTGTATTGATGATGGAGACAGAAATACATGTATTCAAACCAAAACAGGAAGCAACATACATCTTATTGCTCTCTGCAAGAAAACGTGTATTGACACTGAAGAGAAAACCCAAGTTCACCCAGGAATGGAGTCAACATCAGTCTTAATGCATTGTATAAAAAAAGTTCGACATGGCTGCAGAAGAGAAAAACACATGTGTTCAAACGAGGAAAGACAGCAACATCTCTCTTAATGCACCGTGTAAGAAAAGTTGATTATGAATGCGTAATTGAAAAACACATGTTCAAACGACGCGAGTATGTAATGTATCTCTTATTTCTCTGTGTTACAAAATGAGTGTATTGACGCTGAAGAAAAAAATGAATGTGTTCAAAAGAGGAGAATCAGGAACATCTCTCTTAATGATCTGTGTAAGAGAACTTGTGGATTAACCCTGAAGAGAAAAATAAATGAGGACAAGAAGCAAAATATCTCTCATTGCTCTGTGTCAGAAAACGTGCATTGACACTGAAGAGAAAAACACATGTGCTCAAAGGAGGACGGGAAGAAATTTTGCTCTTAATGCTCTTTGTATGAAATCGTGTGTATTGACGCTGGAGACAGAAAGACATGTTCAAACAAAAACAGGAAGCAACATATCTCATTGCTCTGTACAAAAAAAATGTGTATTGACTCTGTAGAGAAAATCACGTGTTCGAACGAGGAGAGAAAGTAACGTCTGTCGCTTTGGTTTGTGCAAGAAAACGTGTGAATTGATGCTGAAGAGAAAAATCACATGTGTTCAAACAAGAAGCATCTTATCTCTTAATGCTCTGTGTTACAAAACGTGTGTATTGTCTGTGAAGAGAAAATCATATGTATTTAATCTAGGAGAGGAAGCAACATCGCTATATGGGAAAAGTTGGGTATGGACGGGGAAGCGAAAAACACACTTCTTCAAACGAAGAGAGGAAGCACTGTATATCTTAATGCTCTGAGTTACAAAATGTAAATGTTAGCGTTAGTGTAAGGGCTAAGGTTTAGGATTAGGGATAGGGTTAGGTATAAGGTTAGGATTAGGGTTACAATTTGGGTTACGGTTAGGGTTACTGATAGTATTTTCTGGTGAAAGTTAGTGTTAGGGTTAGTGATAGGGTTAGTATTTACTTACTGCTGAATGTTAGGGTTAGTGTTAATGTTATGGTTAGGGTTAGGTTTAGATTTAGTATTAAGCTTAGTGTTAGTATTAGTGTTAAGGTTAGTGTTAAGTCTTAGAGTTAGGGTTAGGATTAGTGTTAGGATTAGGGTTAGGGTTTGTGTTAGCATTATTGTTAGGTTTAAGGGTGAGTCAGGATTAGTGTTAAGGTTAAGGTTACAGTTAGTGTTATCGTTAGTGTTAGGTTTAGTGCTAGGGTTAGGTTTAGTGTTAAGATTAGGGTTACAGATAGGTTTAGGTTTATGGTTACTGTCATGGTTAATATTAGCCTTAGGGTTAGTGTTAGGGTTAATGTTTTGGTTAGGGTTAGGATTAGGATTAGGGTTAGGGTTACAGTTAGGGTTAGTGTTAGGGTTAGGGTTACTTTTAGAGTTTTGTTTAAGGTTAGGGTTAGTGTTAGTGTTACAGTCAGGGTTAGGGTTGGCTTTAGCGTTACGGTTTTGGTTTAGTGTTTATTTAGGAATAATTGAAGTGTTAGCATTATAGTTATGATTAGTTTTAGGTTTAGGGTTAGGTTTAATGTTAGTGTTAGTGGTTAACTTAATGGTGATGGTTACCGTTAGGGTTAGGGTTAGACGTAGGGTTAGGATTTGTGTCAGGCTTAGAGTCAGGGTTAGGGTTAGTGTTAGGTTTAGTCTTAGTGTCACGGTTATGGTTTGGGTTAGTGTCAGGATTAGGGTTAGGGTTAGTGTTAAGGTTAGTGTTACTGTTAGGGTTAGGGTTAGGGTTACGATTATGATTAGGGTTATTGCTAGGGTTAGGCATAATGTTAAGGTTAGTGTTAGGGTTAGCATTTCGTATACTGTTTAGGGTTAGTGTTAGAATTTCAGTTAGGGTTAGGGTTAGTGTTAGAGTTAGGGTGAGTGTTAGGGTTAGTGTTACAGTTAGCATTATGTGTAGGATTAGAGTTAGGGTTAGGATTAATGTTGCTGGTAGTGATAGTGTTTTCTGTGATGGTTAATGTTAGGGCAAGGATGAGATTTAGTGTTAGACTTAATATTAGGGTTAACTTAATGATGAAGTTTAGGGTTAGGGTTGGTGTTAGTGTTACGGGTAGGGTTAGGTTTAGGTTTAGTGTTACGGTTAGTATTAGGGTTAGCATTTCGTATACTGTTAGGGCTAGTGTTAGTCTCATAATTAGGGTTAGTGTTAGGGTTAGGGTTAGCTTCATTGTTAGGGTTGGGGTTAGTAGTTGGATTAGGTATACGGTTACTGTTAGGTTTAGAGTAAGCGTTAGGTTTAGGATTAGGGTTACTGTTAGGGTTAGTGTTATTTTTATGTTTAGGGTTAGGTTTATGGTTACAGTTAGGGTTAGGGTTAGATATACAGTTAATGTTAATATTAAGGTTATGGTTAGGGTTGGGGTTAGTGCTAGTTCTATGTTTTGGTTTATGGTTAGAGTTTGGGCTAGGGTTAGGTTTAGTGTTAGGTTTAGGGCTAGGGTTAGTGTTAGGGTTAGGGTTATATTTATGTTTAGGGTTAGGTTTATGGTTACAGTTAGGGTTAGATTTACAGTTAATGTTAATATTAGGTTTATGGTTAGGGTTGGGGTTAGTGCTAACATTAACCCTAACCTTAACCCTAACTGTAACCCTAACCCTAAACCTAACCCTAACCAAAACCCTAACACTAACCCCTAACCCAAACCCTAACCATAACCCTGAACCTAACTGTAACCCTAACCTTAATACTAAACTAAACCCTAACACTAACCCTAATCCTAACCATAACACTAACTCTAAACCTAACACTAACCGTAACCAAATCCTAACCCTAACCCTAAAACTAACTATAACCAAACACTAACCCTAACACTAACCCTAACCCTAACACTAACCCTAACCCTAACACTAAACCTAATCCAAACCCTGACTCTAAGAGTAACCCTAACCTTAACACTAACATAAACACTAACTGTAACAATAAACCTAACCCTAACCCTAACTGTAACACTAACAGTAACCCAAGTAACCCATAACACTGACACTAACCCTAAAAATAACCTTAACTATAAGACTAAACCTAATCCTAAAACTAACAAACTATAACACTAGCCCTAATGATAACCCTAAATGTAACCCTAACATGAACCATAACTCTAACCTTAATCATAATCCTAACGCTAACACAAGCCTATCCCTAACAGCATCCCTAACCCTAACAATAATACTGATCTTAATCATAACCCTAACCTTAACACAAACCCAAACCATAACCCTGACCTAAGACTAACCCTAAGACTAACACTAGCCCAGACTCTAAGCCTAACACCAACACTATACCTAACCCTAATGGTAACCCTCACTGTTTACACCAACACTAACATTAAACCTAACCCTAAACCTAACACTAATTTTAACCCTAACCCTAACAATAATCCTAACTAAACAATAAACCTAACCAAAACCCTAATGGTAACACCAACCCTAACCCTAACTGTAACCCTAACATTAAACCTAACCCTAACAGTAACAGTAAACCTATCCCTAACACTTACGCTAATCCTAACCCTAACACAAACACTAAAACTAACACTTAGTCTAAACCTTAACCTCACCGTAAATACAACACTAAACCTAACACTAACCAAAACCCTAACAGTAATCCTAACGCTAACATTAACCTTAACCATAACCCTAAGCCTAACACTAAAACTAACCCTAACACTAAACCTAACAATAACACTAACACTAAACCTAACCCTACCCATAATCTTAACCATAACACTAACCCTAACACTCACCCTAATCCATACACTAACACAAACTCTCACCAGAAACTTAACACTATCATTAACACTAACCCTAACACTAACCTTAATACTAAAACTAACCCTATCCCTAACCCTAAAACTAACAGTAACCCTAACACTAAATTTAACACTAACGCTAACCGTAACCTTAACATTAACCCTAACTCTATGACTAACCCTAACCCTAACACTTACCTTTAAGTTAACACTAACACAAACCCTAACACTATCCCTAATCCTTATCCTAACATTAACCCTCACCAGAAACTTAACACTGACACTAACACTAAACCTAACCCTAATAACCCTAACAGTAGGCCTACCCTGACCCTAACTGAAACCCTAACAGTAACACTAACTCTCACCCTAACCCTAACTATAATAGTAACCCTAACTCTATCCTAACTGTAACCCTAACCCTGCCCCTAAAACTAACCGAAACACTAACACTAACACTAATTCTTAACCTAATGCAAAACCTAACCCTAAGCCTAACATGAACCCTAAACCTAACTCTAAGACTAACCCTAACCCTAACACAAACACAAACCGTAACACTAACCCTATCCCTAACTTTACCATAAACCTAACCCTAATACTAACACTAACCCTAATCCTAACCCAAAAACAAACCATAAAAAACCTAACCCTAACACTAACACTAAACCTATCCCTAACACTAACACTAACCTTAACTCTTAGAGTAACTCTAAACTTAACTCTAACACAAACACAAACTGTAACAATAAACAACCCTAACCCTAATTGTAACACTAACACTAACCCTAACATTAACACTCAACCTTAAGGAAATGCTGACACTAACTCTAACATAACCCTAATCTTTACCCTTACCCTAACATTAACGTAACCCTAACCAGAACAATAACTGTAACCCTAACCCTAACTGTAAACCTAACCCTAACACTAACCTGTACCATAACCCTAAATCTAACTCTAAAACTAACTTTAGCTCTAACCCTAACCTCAACCCTAATTCTAAACCTAACCAAAACCCTAACGCTAATGGTAAACATAAAAATAACCCTAACAGTAACCCTAACCGTAACAGTAATGCTAACCCTAAACTAAACTTAACACTAACACTAAATGTAACACTAAACTGAAACATAACCCTATCCCTAATTGTAACACAAACACTAAACCTAACCCTAACCCTCAGCATTAACACTAACACTAACCCTAACTAACCCTAATCCTTACACTAACAATAAATCTCACCCAAAACATCAGTATCAATTGTCCCTGTCCAGCAGTTCCAGTTATTCGAGGTCTCCAGGAGACACTGCCTGTGAAGCAAATGGGGGTGAGAGAGAGAGGAAGCCAAGTGCATAAAGAATGACAAGTGTCAGTCTGAGTCACATCAAGGCTTAGTTTATTGAATGAATGTGAGACTTTTTAAGCAGTGCTTTAGGTTGGGAGGGGGAGCAGAGAGGAGAGTGCAGGCTTCAGGCTGGGAGGGGGAGCAGAGAGAGGAGAGTGGAAAGTTATCAGAGGAAGTTGGGGTAGGCAGGATCTCTTTGGTCCCATGATTTGGCAGCTGACTGACCAAGGACATCCCGTTTTTTGCTAGGCCTGCAGTTTAGCAAAGAAACCTTATCATGGGAGACTCCATGAAGCTCACTTCTGTAACTAATCAAGGACATCTAATCTAGAAGGACTCCAAGAAGTCTGTTTTTGCAAAGCTAGTAAATTACCAAGGATGCTTCATCCAAGGAGCAGGAAATTCTAAATAGTCCTGTGTCAGTCTCCAACAATCCCCCCTTCTTTCTTTAAAAAAATGGACCGTGTCTATGCGGTTGAGCCTTTAACAGGTCTGGGGGTCCAAAGGAATGGCTTCTGGAGGATCACAGAGGCCCCGTCCCTCTAAGCTAAGAAGAGAGGTCCAGGAGGCGATATCTCCCCAGATTCAAACACCACAGGCGTCCCAGTGGTGCTGGAATTAGCGGACTGTGCATTTTTTGGAGGGAATGGAAATTACTTAGCGTTAGACTATTACTGCACAACCATTATACCACAGAGCATGTAATGCAGACTCTCGGGTTATAGGGGCACTCCCGTCCCCAGCCTGTGCAGTCCTGGCTGCACTCCAGCTATGCCTGAAGTTTCTCCCTCACACAGGGGCAGCCTCGCCCGAGTCAAGGGGTCTTTGTGGGGCATCTCCATCATGGTCCTAATAGGACCCCCAGGGGTTTTAGGAACCGAGGACACCAAACCTGAGTCTTTGAGCGGGCTCCTGGCTGTTCTCTTCTGTATTTAATCTATGATAATGAACTGAAATATGTTGTGGTAAGGCTGAATCAATCTGACTTTTGATAAATTGAGTCAACCACTGAAAAGCCCAAGGACCAAAAGAAACGAGAAGGAGAAAGACAATTAAAGGGGCTAGAATGGTGGGCAGCAAGGTAGAAAGCCAAGGGGACCCTTGTAGCCAATTTTTAAACCATCCTTGTTGATTTTCAAATTCCCTTTTTCTTTGAGCCAATCTCTCTCTCAATTTTTCCATCGACTCCCTAACAGCACCAGTATGGTCGGCATAAAAACAGCATTCCTCCTTGAGGGCTGCACACAAACCTCCCTCCTTTAGAAATAGCAGATCTAGACCTCTCCTATTTTGAAGTACCACCTCAGAAAGTGAAGTGAGTGATCTCTCAAGGGCAACCAACAGGCTCCATTTTCTTGGTGTCATAAATGCATGCGGACCCTTTCCCCCAGATTAGCAATGGGTCTGGGCCGTTCCATTTACTAGTGATAGGATCTATCCATAAAGCTTGGGCATAATCTTGGCGAGTTTCCGGGTGCCAGTGACGTTTGGCTGCAGATGTTCCCAAGTTGTCTAAAGTTAAGAAATTTAGCACAGATAGGGCATGTGCAAGCAACATTTTTTGGTTTCCTTTGGTAGGGAACAAAGTTTGCTGTGAGCTGAGTTTACTAATAGTATTCTTTAAAGTTTGTTGAGCTCATTCCACAATGCCCTGTCCCTGCGGGTTATAGGGTATTCCAGTGACATGCTTTGTCCCTAATTGTAAACAGAATTGCGTAAACTTACAGCTAGTGTACCCTGGGCCATTGTCAGTTTTTATGCATTTTGGCTGTCCCAGCACAGTGAAAACATAGCATATGATTAATGACATCCTTAGTGGCTTCCCCACTGTGAGCAGAGGCGCTGATAAAACCACTGAAAGTATCAATGGTGACATGTACATATTTTAGTTTTCCAAAGGAGGCGACATGAGTGACATCTATCTGCCAAATTTGTCCTGGAACAAGCCCCTGGGAGTTGTCCCATAATTGGGCTCCGGCAAAAATATTAGGCAGTTTTTACAGCTTTTAACAATCTCTCTAGCCTGCTCTCTGGTGAGTGAGTATTTCTGCCTCAAGGTCTGGACATTAAGGTGTTGTAATTGGTGGGCCTTGTGGGCAGCCGCGATCTGGTCTTGTTTTATAAGCAAAATGAGGGGCGAGTGCATAGCAGTGTCCACGAGTTCATTTCCCAGCACCAGGGGTCCAGGCAGGCCAGTATGAGCACGAATGTGTCCGATAAAAAAGGGCATTGACCTTTGGCAGATTAATCTCTGAATCTTTGAAAACATCTCAAAAGTTGGAGTGCTTGGCTGAATCACTGGTACCATTTCCAGGCTGAAGGGCTTCCACCACATATCTACTGTCTGAATACAAGTTAAGGGGTCGTACCTCAAATGCTTCAAACACCTTTAAAGCAGCGTAAAGCTCCACCAATTGAGTAGAATTAAAGGGTGTTTTTATAATTCTTTGTTGTTGGTTATAGACATAGGCACCTTGACCATTTGATCCATCTCTAAACACTGTGAAAGCATCAGGGATTGGCTTCAGGTTGTATTTTTGAGGAAGAGGAAAGGGGTGAAAGATAAGTATTGTAACAACTTATTACTAGGCATCTGGGTATCGAATCTTCCCATATAGGAGCAAACAAGTGTAGCCCATTCTGGGTGATGTGTAGATAGCCATTCTAGGTTTTCTTTGTTATATGGGACAGTGGTGATGTCAGGCTCCTTCCCAAAATATCTAGTGGAAGTTCTTATTCCCAACATCACTAATTGGCATACTAACAAGGGATACAAAGGAAGGATTCTTCTTTTAGCAATTGGGAGGTGTATCCACAGTAAGGGCACAGCCTCTTGCCATAACAGACCAGTGGGGGCAAATTCTATAGAAAAGACTATTAAATACAGAGTTAAGACAAGAGAGAAAAACCCAATATGTTGCTGGGTGATGGCCAACTCAACTTCATTAAATACCTTTTCAGCCTCCATGGTGAGGTGGTGGGGAGAGAGGGGATCAGAATCTCCTTTGAGGATGTCCTCAAGAGGATGTATGTCTCCTTTTGTCATTTTTAAGTAAGGCCGTAGCCACTGGATATCTCCCAAAATTCCTGAAAGTCATTAAGGCAGAGCAAAGTATTCCTCCTGATTTGAATCTTTTGAGTATAGAGAAGCTCAGGATGTAACTCGAACCCCAGTACCAGAAATGGAAACTGTGTCTGAATTTTCTCAGGGGCAATGCTAAACCCTCTATTTTGTAAGGCTTGCACCAAGCTTTGTGCTACTAGATGCATCTTTTCCACTGTCTCAGCAGCAATCAGCAAATCATCCATGTAGTGGATAATATAGGCCTCAGGAAACTGTATTCTAATTGGGTCAATGAACTGAGCCACATATTTCTGGCAAAGAGTGGGTGAGTTTGCCATCCCCTGGGGCAAAACTTTCCATTGAAAGCGCGGACTTGGTCTGATCTGATTAGTAATGGGAATAGAGAAAGTGGATCTTTTTTTAATCAGCAGTATGGAGGGGAATAGAAAAAAAGCAATCTTTAATATCAGTAACTATTTTAGCATGTCCCCTGGGGATGGCTATGGGCATCATAGTTTTGTTAACTTCTTGAAGATCCTGTAGCAACCTCCACTTACCAGTCCTTTTTTTGATTACAAAATAGGAGTATTCCATGGGGAAGTAGAGGGTTCGAGGTGCCCTTGGTCTAACTGTTCCTGCACTAACTGAAGGGCAGCCTTGACCTTCTCATGAGGCAGGGACCACTGGTCTATCCACACCGGGTCATCGGATTTCCATATTATTTTGTCAGCGTGGCATGCAGGGAGAGCAGTGGTCTTTAAGAAAAAGGGTTTTTAGAACTCATACCCAATCCTTTTCTGTCTAGTTTTTGTTGGATCATAATAGGTTGGATCATAATAGGTTCAATAGTTTTATTGAAACTTATCAGTATCAATAAAACTAACCCTAACCCTTACCTTAAACCTAACACAAACCTTAACCCTAACCCTAACCATAACTCAAACCCTAACCCTAACCCTAACTCTAACCATCTAAAAATCACGGTAACCCAAACCTTAAAACTAAGCCTAACCCTAACACTCACCCTAACACTAAACCTAAACCTAACCTTAACTCTAACCATAACAATAACACTCACCCTAACACTAAACCTAAACATAACCCTAACCATAATCATAACACTAACACTAAACCTAACCCTCAGCGTTAACACTAATACTAACCCTAACACTAACCCTAATCCTGACACTAACAATAACTCTCACCCGAAACTTATCAGTAACACTAACCCTAACCCTAACCCTAATTTTAACCATAGCACAAACCTTAACCCTAATCCTAACCATAAATCTACCCGTAATCCTAACTCTATCTGTAACCCTAACCCTAGAACTAAGCCTAACCCTAACACTCACCCTAACACTAAAACTAATGCTAACCATAACCCTAACCATATTACTAACCCTAACTCTAACAATAACAGTAACCTTAAACCTAACGCTAACACTAACCCTAACACAACCTCTAAGACTAACTCTAACCCTAACACTAACCATAACATGAACAATAACTCTAACCCTAACACTCACCCTAACACTAACCCTAACCCTGACGCTAACCCTAACCCTAATGCTAACCCTAACCCTAAAACTAACCATAACCATAACCCTAACTCTAACACTAACACACCATAAACTGAACACTAACGCTAACCCTAACCCTGACACTAACCCTAATCCAAACCCTAACACTAATCCAAACACTAGCACTAAAACTAACCCTAAAATGAACACGAACCCTAAACCTAACCCTAAAACTAACACTAAATCTAACCGTAACCCTAACCTTAACCCCAACCCTAAGCCTAACTCTAACACTAACCATAACACTAACTGGAACCCTAACACTAAAACTAAACCTAACACTAACCCTAAGCCTAATACTAACCCTAACCTTAACTGAAACACTAACCTTAACACTAACCCTAATCTTAACTGAAACACTAACCTTAATACTAACCATAAACCTTACACTAATGCTAACTGTAACTCTAATTGTAACCCTCACCCTAACACTAAACCTAACTCTAAAACAAACCCTAAACTTAAACTTTACCGTAATCATAAACCTAACCCTAACCTTAACCCTAATACTAACCCTAACCCAAATGCCTACCCTAACCATAGCCCTAAGCCTAACCCTAAAACTAACCCTAATTCTAACCCTAACCATAATCTTAACCCTAGCACTAAACCTAACACTAGCCTAATGCTAATACTAAATCTAACCCTAACACTAGCCCTAAACCTAACAGAAACCATAACCCTGACTCTAAGCCTAACACTAACCGTAACCATAACAGTAACCCTAAACCCAACCCTAACCTTAACACTACTCCTAACCCTAACCCTAACACTAACTCTAATCTTAACAGTAACCCTAACCCTATCCCAAAAACTAGCACTAACACTAACCCTAAAGGAAATGTTAAGCCTAACATTAATCCTAACCCTAATACTAAACCTAACCATATCCCTAACCGTAACCATAACCCTAACCCTAAAACTAACACTAACTTTAATCCTTACACTAACACTAACCCTACTGGAAACTTAACACTAACACTAACAATAACCCTAACCCTAACCCTGACACTAACCCTAAGCCTAAACCTAACCATAACCCTAACCGTAACCCTAACACTAATCCTAACCTTAACCCTAATCATAATGCTAACATTAACAATAACCCAAACCCTAACACTAACCCTAACACTAAACCTAATGCTAACCATAACCATAACCCTAACACTAATCCAAATCCTAACCCTAACACTAACCCTGTCCATAACCCTAACTGTAACACAAACACTAACCCTGACACTAAGCCTACCACTAACCCTAACCCTAACACTAACTATAATGATAACACTCACCATTAAGTTAACACTAACGCTAAACCTATTACTAACCCTAATCCTAACCAAATCACTAACCCTTCACTAATCTTAACTCTAACCCTAACCTTAACACTAACCCTAATCCTAACCCAAAAACTAACCCTCACCAGAAACAACATTATCACAAACACTAACCCTAACCCTAACACTAAACCTAACCCTAAACCTAACCTTTACTGTAAGCCTAATCTTAACCCTAAACTTAACCCTAACCCTAAAACTAAACCTAACCCCAACACTAACCCTAATTTTAACCATAACTGTTATCCTAACACTAACCCTAACAACATTAATCCTAAACCTAACTGTAAACCTAAACCTAAACCTAACCATAACACTAACACTAACCATAACTGTAATCCTAAATCTAACACTAACCCAAATAATAAACCGGACCTTAATCCTAACCTAAGGTCCCTAACCCTAACTGTAAACCTAACCCTAACACTAAACCTAACAAAACTAACCCTAACCCTAAACTCAACCCTAACAACTCTAACCCTAATCAAATCCCTAAACCTTACAATACAAACCCTAATGATATGCCTAACCATAAAAACCTTAACACTAACCCAACCCAAACCCTTACAACCCTAACTCTAATCCTAACCATAACACTAACAATAATTCTATCCCTAAGAATAACAACCCTAAACCTAACACTAATCCTAACCCTAACACTAAACCTAACATCCCTCACCCAAACTCTAGCAACCCTAAAACTAACCCTAACCCTTACCCTATCTCTAACACTAACCCTAACCTTAAGAACCATAACAGTAACCCTAAAAATACTAACCCTAACCATAAACTTAACCATAACAACCTTAACTCTAAAAAATACTAACCATAACTGGAAATCTTACTTTAATCCTAACACTAAACATAATAACCCTAACCCTATTTATAACAATCCTAACACTAAACTTAACCATAAGAAAAATCCCAAGAAACCTAACCATAATCCCAAACCAACTCCATTGCTAACCCTAACCTAACCCAACCCTAAAACTAAAACACAAACCATAACCCTAACCCTAAGACCCTAACACTAATTGTAAACCTAACCCTAACACTAAATCTAATAACCCAAACCCTAACCCTATATACCATAAACCTAACCCTAACCCTGACCTAAACTTTACAACCCTTATCCTAACCCTAACCCTAAACCTAACACTCAGAACTCTAAACATAACCCTTAGAATCCGAACCCTAACCATAATGTTAACCCTAACAACCCTAATCCTAACCCTCAGAAGCATAACCCTAAATGTAAACCCAACCCTAACACTAAACCTAACAACCCTAACCGTAACTATAAAGCTAAGCCTAAACCTAACCCTAACACTAACCCAAAGGCTAAGAAACCTAACCCTAACCTTATCCCTAACACTAAACCTAACCATATCCCTAACCCAATACCTAACTCTTACAACACTAACAATAACCCTACCCCAACCATAGCAACCGAACCCTATAACCCTATCCCTAACCATAACAAACATAAATGAAACCCTAAACCAACCCTAACCCTAACACTAAACCTAACAACCCTAGCCCTAACTCTAACAACTCTAAACCTAACCTGTATACGAACCCTATTCCTAACCATAATCCTAACCCTAAGAACCTTAACCCTAACCATAAAATTCCTTACCATAACCCTATCCCTAACCCTAGCAAACCTAACTTTAACTCTAACCCTAACCCTAAAACTAACTGTAACAACCCGTCTGAAACTTAAATCTAACCCTGCAAACTCTAACCCTAACTGTAAACCTTACACAAACCATAACACTAAACTTATACACCCTAACCCTAACTGTAACCTGAAGAACCTTATCACTAACCATAAAAGTAGCCCTTACCCTAACACTAAGGCTAAAAACCCTAAAACTAACCCTAACCTAAAATCTCTAACCCAAACATAACCCTAACAGTAAAAACTCTAACACTAAGAATCATAACCCTAACCTTTACACTAATGCTATCCCTAATAACCTTAACATAACCCTAACAACCCTAACCTTATCCCTAACAAAAACAAACCTAACCATTACTGCAACCTTAACCCTAACCCAAACCCTAAGAACAGTAACATTAACCCTAACCCTAACAATCCTAACTCTAAACCTGCAAAGCCTAACTTTAACCCTAAGAATCTTTTTTTTTAATGTTTTCAACTTAGCTTCCACACTTTATTTTTATTTTTTTTTAAACTTTGTTTATTTATTTGTTTGCCTGGAACTGGAACTACAGACAGTTGTTAGCTGCCATGTGGGTGCTGGGAATTGAACTGTGGTCCTCTGGAAGAGCAGACAGTGCTCTTAACCGCTGAGCCATCTCTCCAGCCCCAACCCTAAGAATCTTAAACCTCACCCTAATCCTAAGGCTAACCCTAACAAAAACATCTCCATAACATTAAGCCTAATGGTAACCTGAAGAACCCTAACCCTAATAATAAACCTAACCCTGACAATAACCCTAACCCTAACAACTCAACCCCAAACCATAACCCTAACAATAACCCTTACCCTAAAAACACAAACACTTGCTCTAACCGTAAGAACCCTAAACCTAACTGTAAACCTAACCCTAATCATAACACTATATCTAACATCCCTATCCCTAACCATAACAACCATAACACTAACCCTGAACATAGCCCTAACCTTTACAACTCTTATGCTAATGCTAACTTTTACTTTAAGATCCCTATCCTTAACCCTAAGACACCTAACCCTAACCATAAGAGTCCTAACCCTAACCCTAAAAACCCTAAAATTAATCCTAACCCTAAACCGAAAAAACCCTAACCCTAACCCTCTCCCTAACCATAACAACCCTAACTGCAAAGCTAAACATAGTCCTAACCCTAACAACTGTAACGTTATCCTAGCCCTAACAGTAAACGTGATCCTAACCCTAACAATAAACCAAACCCTAACCCTAATACTAACACAAACCCTAAAAACTTAACCATAATCCTAACCCTAACCCTAACTCTAAGAACCCTAAACCTAACACTAAGAATCTTAACCCTAACCCTTACCCTAATGCTATCTCTAATAACCCTAATCCAAACACTAGCACTATCAATGATAACCATAACCCTATCCCTAACCCTAGAAAACCTAACCCTAACCCTAATTCTAACCCTAAATACCCTAGTCCTAACTCTAATCACCACCCTAAGAACTCTAACCCCAACCATAAACCTTACCCTAACATTAACACTAAACCTAACAACCCTAACCCTAACACTAACATTAACCCAAAGTCTACAAATCCTAACCATAACCATAAACCTAACCCCAACATCTGTAACCCTTACTATTGTGGTACTAACCCACCATGAAATATATGATAAATAAGGTTTATTATTTAAAAGTTACTTACATAACAGGGATTGTTCCAGGGGAGGAGGAGAAAATGTAGGAGAAGGGTGGAGAAGTGGAGAGCAGGGGCGATCCCAACAGCAGAAAACAGGAGCGATCCCAGCTGGACGGTCCTTCCTAACCCATGTCACTCATCCAGCAATGCGCATCTGCTTCCATCTTCCAGTACATCCCTCTTTCATCGTTTCCCCCAGTTGACCACACTCTGCCCAGCTCAGCACTCCAGCGCAGTTCATCTGCGTAGCTTCAGATTTCCTGCTACATCTCCCCCTTCTGTCTAAATAAGAAGGTTCTAAACTAAATATAAAACTACATACTATTGGGATCATCATAAGGCAGTGTCTGGGGAACAGAAAGGTACTAACATAAGTGAGGTCAAACTACCACTAAGAAACAACAAGTACAAGGTGCAATTTAATGTCTAAAATGTTGATATAAGAAAATGTACAGGGATTGCTTCAAGGTTGTTTATCTTGAACAATAAAGTTCTAACACCTGAGTATCCTTGCTGAGATGTGAAGTAATAACAATCTCAACTATCCAGTCTTCAACACCATCAAGACCTGAGAAGGAAAATATATACCTGAAGTTGGAAGCATGATGAAGTAACTTCCAAAATTTAGCAGAGGACAATGACAGTTAACTTCCTGGACAGTCATCCACCACTTCTCTGTACAATGGGAGCATCCATCTTTGTGGCTATGGGCCTATCATATTTGACAAGTCTCCAAAGAAGCAGGGTAATTTTTGGTAGGACCATCTTATCCTGACTAGGCAGGCTTTGGCAGTCTCTATCCTTCATCCTGCTAGTCCATTTTGGATAGTGAGCATGCTGACAGTAGTCAGGGCAAGTGCCATTCTTTGCCCCTCAGGTCATTGTTCGTCAAAAAAGACAATCTCTTTGCAAGATGTCCTTGATGCTCAACACCACATTGAGAAAGGAACAGTGATGCCAGGAGTTGTCATGTCTCTCAAGGCCAAATTTGAGATAACAAAATCTTGAATGCCATATTCTCTGTCTATGAAGTGGTTGAAGACACCTTATCTACCTGGTATAGTCTAACATGTTTCTGAAAAGCCTGAGTACCCTGACTATTAGGTGGCAAATCTGAGTAACTATAATCTGCAATCCCAATCAACCAAGAAAGTGAAGCTAACATTGTAAAAATAGGCATTCCAAAATGAGTGTACAGCTCCTCCATAATAATTTCAAGTATAACAATCTTATAAATATTGACCAAAATACACATTTTGTATCAAAAGAAAACAATATCCTAACTATATATTATTATACAAAATACCTAAACAGAGTTATATAAAATAACTTGTGTATATGTTACAACAAATGTTATGACTAGCATAAATAATTATAGGTAGAAATTGCATCATGGAAATGGCAATGTACTTAATACACATCAATGTGCAAAATATTTTAAACAGAGGTAGATATGTGCAAATTAGGGCAATTTTACATTCAACTTTGTAGCAATATACATATTATCTCAATCAAACATATAGATTGATTTCCCATTTGTATCAATATACAAACATTTGTACCATGGCGATTCATTTTTCATACATCCTTTGGTTAATAGTTGTTTGCAAGTATAATCATCTCCTATCTATTCCCTTTTCCTTCTTTCTCTTTCTCTCTTTTTTAAATTCCTACATCTATAATATAATTCTATCCTCTACCCAAGATTAACTTATAAACATCATATCAAAATGATAATTGACCACAACTCTCCCTTGGATGACCAACTTATCGGGAAAGGGACGTAGTTCTTTCATCAAGTTGCTTCATGCTGGCCTGTGGGTGATGGTATCTCTATGGGGTTCTGTAAACTAAACAATGGTTAAGTCCTAATGAAGTAACTGTAAACATATATATATATAACCATTCCACAAACGTCTATAACCATTCTCATCATACAGAGTGAGTCCATCTGAAATTCTTGTTAAAAATATGATATGAAACTGTCTTACAACTGTCCTGATTGGTCTATACTGCAGAAGTGATTACTGAGTAACATACAGCAGGTTCCTTCCTTCTTTGTCTCAAAGGTCTTTTGTTTTCTGCTTTTTTTTCTGGTGGGGGCCCCATCTTTCTTCTGGATGCCTTGGAGAGTGCTGGTAGGAGAAATTGTTTTTTATAGTGGGGAATGCAACAAATACTATTAACTGAAGATATTGAACCATCAGAAAGAATTGTGTGCAGACAAGATTTTTAGATTAAGAAAGTAAGAAATGTAGAAAGAAGTAAGATTTAAGATTTAAAGCAAAAATGAGATAATACTGGTCCTTAAATATTTCATCTATTTTTCTGTCTCACCTCAGGTGGCTTTTCTGATGTGAGACAGAGTCTCTAAAGTTTTATTTACCAATACGCTTGGGTTTAGAGAGTGAGAAAGCCACTTGCTCCACCCCCAAAACCAGCCCTTTTTGTTATCAAACTAGGACCTCCTTTATATACATAAATACATAATCATTAGATATAGATATACAGTTGTGAGAATAGAGAAATTACCCTTAGTGCCTGTCAGTGTCAGGCGTCCTTGTAATCCTCTGTAGTCCTTATAATGTTTCAGAAGTCTGAGCATTCAGCATCCTTTTAGCTTTGTGAAGAGGGTTGTATCCATTCTTCTGTAAAAACAAAATTAAGACCCGGCCCCACCTTAGTTAAATGAATGTTTCTTACCACATATCCAATTGTCTTATTGGTAGACAAGTCATTACTCCTTCTCCTCAAGAGGGTTCTCCTTTTCAAATCGGTTCTTTATCAATCTTGTTGGTACCCATATTTTCTCTTTTCCTGTGGAAACAAAAGCAAAACCCCTACCCCAACAAAGCACATGCCCTGGCTTCCTTTCTGAAGTTAGTACATCCTTGAAATAAACAGGTTGATTCAACTCAGAAGTCCTTTCTATTACCCAGTGTTTCTCCGCAGCTGAAGCTCCTTTCTCATCAGCATTAAGAAAGTTTAATGTCAACAAGGCACTATGTAGTCTCTCTCTAGGTTTTTTATACCACCTTTCTGTTTATGAAGCATCTCTTTCAAAGTGTGATGGGGTCTTTCCACAACTGCATGTCTAGTGGGATTGTGTGGTATTCCAGTAAGGTGCTTTATCTCATAATATCCAAAAACCTGCTTCATTTTCTGGGGAACATATGCTGGAGCATTGTCAGTCTTAATTTGATCAGGAATTCCCAATATGGCCATGGCTTCCAGAAGACGAGTGAGTACTGCACTAGCATTTTCAGGACTCAGGGCTGTAGCCCACTGCATTCCTGAGTAGGTGTCAATGGTATGATGAACATATTTAATCTTACCAAATTCTAGGAAGTGAAAGAAATCCATCTGCCAAATCTCATTGCTCCCTTAGGATTACTCCCAGTGGGCAAGGATGGTTGATTGTCACACTTGCACAAAATTTCCTTGGCTTGATGCCAAGTGATGGGAAAACTCTTCCTTAATCCCTTGCTATTGACATGATGCTTCTTGTGAAATTCTGAGGCTTCTACCATATTCCCTATCAATAACCGATCAATCTCATCATTACCCTGTGCTAAAGGGCCAGGAAGGCCTGAATGAGCCCTGATATGTGTTATATACATAGGATGTGTTCTATTTCTGATGATATCCTGTAGCTGTACAAACAAAAAGGTTAATTCTGTATCATCAGGAATAAAGTCAGCAGTTTCAATATGAAATACTGCATGAGAGTCAGTTATCAGGTTAAGAGGTCCAGTAAAATCCAATAACACTATAATAATGGCATACTGTTCTGCCTTCTGAACAGAATCATAAGGACTCTGTGTCACCTTACTGAAGTTTTCTGATTTATAACCAGCCTTTCCTGTTTTATTTGCATCAGGAAAAAATGTAGGAGTTCCAGAAATAGATTTATCCTGTACCACATGGGGGAAAATCCAATTTGTTTTCTTTATAAACTTAATCCTTTTGCTTCAGGGATATTTATTATTAATATCCCCCAGAAACCCACTACAGGCCTTTTGCTAAGGTTCATGGTCTGCCCATAATCGATCAATTTCCTCATTGGTCAAAAGTACAACAACTTCTGCCGGATCCTTTCCAGTCAACTGTCGAAGCCTGAATTTTCCTTTGAAGATCAAATCTGAAATCTTTTCAATATATGTTTTCAGTTTTTTTACTTTGTCTATGTGGCAGAAATATTGATTCTAATATAATATTTTATCTTTGCATTATGACTCCTGTAGGGGAATATTCAGAAGGCAAAATAACCAGGATGCAGTCGAGGTCTGGGTCTACACGGTTAACATGTGCTTCTTGTAATCTCTTTTTCACCAATGCTAATTCTTTCTTAGCTTCAGCAGAGAATTCCCTGGGACTATTCAGATCCTTATTTCCATCTAAAGTTTTGAACAAATGAATCAGTTCATAGTTTTTAATACCAATAACCAGACGTATGTGGGCAATATCCCCCAATAGCTTCTGAAAATCATTAAGTATCCTCAATCTGTCCCTCTTAAGTTGTACCTTATGAGGTCTAATTGTTTGCAAGCCTATTTTATATCCCAAATAATTGATATAATCCCCTCTTTGTATCTTTTCACAGGCAATGTGAAGTCCCCAATCAGGCAACACCTTCTTCACTTCTTCAGTCTTTCTAAGGTGCTTATGTCTGGGTCCACTAACAATATATCATCCATATAATGGTAAATGATAGATTGTGGGAATTGTTTGCGTATCACTTCTAATGGTTGTCAGACAAAATATTGGCATAGGGTGGGCTATTCAATATCCCTTGTGGAAGGACCCTCCATTGGTACCTTTTTACTGGGTGTGCATTATTGAAAGTAGGTACAGTGAAAGCAAACTTCTCTTTATCTTGTTTTTGTAGAGGTATGGTAAAAAAACAATCCTTCAGATCAACAACTACAATAGTCATCCTTTAGGTAGCAAAGAAGGTAAAGGTATACCAGACTGTAAGGTGTCCATGGGCTGGATCACCTTATTAATTGCTCTTAAATCTATCACCATTCTCCATTTCCCAAGTTTCTTCTTGACCACAAATATGGGGGAATTCCATGGGCTGGTTGATTCTTCAATATGCTGAGCTTGTAACTGCTCCTGTACCAATTGTTCTAGGGTTAGAAATTTCTCCTCTGTCAAAGGCAGATAGGTTTGTCTGTCAACCATTTCAAAGGCAGGGCTGTTAGTGTCTTTGGGGTGCCTGCAGCTTTGAGACTGCATTGTTGTGCAACCTGAATAACTGGCAGCTGTTTTAATAGCCTCTTGAGGTATTGCTTTCAAGGCCATGATTGGGCCTTTGGTTGATATTTAAGCCTGGAGGGATCTTAATTTGAGTGTTCCATTGTTGTAGTATGTCATGACCCCATAAGTTTACTGCTATGTTGGCAATGTATGGCTTCACTCTTCCTCTCTGTCCTTCTGGTCCTATGCATTTGAGCCATCTCACACTCTGTTTTATCTGAGACAATGTCCCAATACCTAAAAATTGAATGTCTACCTCCTTCAGAGGCCATCTGGGGTGCCATGCCTGTGGAGTTATGATCAAAATATCAGCTCCCATGTTGACTATATTGTCAACTTTGGTCTTTACTCATTTATGGTGGTCTGCCAAAATATGCATTTTATTGGTTTACTGAATACCATCAACTTCTCTTGTAAAGATGATCTATTGTCTATGGCTACATGGTCTACTGTTTCAGGCTTGGAATTTGTTACTTGTCCTGAGGAAACTGCTCTTCCACTGTGACTAGATATGAGTGAACCTTTTTTGGCTTGGAGGTCTGACTCTCGGGGCTTCCCCTGGGAAGCCCCGAGTTATGTTTCCCTATGTTAAAAGCTTGCCATCTTTGTCTCTTATAGATCTACACTCATTTGTCCAATGTCTGCTTTTGTTACATCTCCTACATAGTCCAGGAGATAGTGACCTTCTGTTTAAGTCACTCCTTGGATTGGGAGAATTCCCATATATGCCTTGCCTACAATTCCTCTTTATATGGCTTGGCTTACCACAATTGAAACAAATAATGCTTTGATTTCTCACCTTAACATTAGCAATGGCTTGTCCTACCCAATTCTCTTCATCATAGTGTAGATATTCAACATTAATTGCAAGTTGAATCTATTCTTCTATGGGTGCACCTTTGATCTTTAATGGCATGATCAATTTCTTACATGTCATATTAGCATTATTGAAGGCCAAAGAGAGTATCAATTTTTTCCAGACTTCTCAATCTGACACTGCTCTATTTACAGCCAGAGTCAACCTCTGTAAAAAGTCTGTATAAGGCTCCTTTGGACCTTGTTTAATCTGAGTATATGACTCAATTCTTTGTCCTGGGTCTAAAATCCTTTCCCAAGCATTTAAGGCAGCAGTACGGCACAGCAACAGAGCATGGTCCTCATAAGTATCCTGAATTGATATATCAGCAAACTGGCCTTCTCCAAGGATTTGGTCCTTGGAGATAGTAACATTCCCAGTTTGATCTTGAGATTACAAGGCTTTAGCCTCTTCCCTAAACCAATTCCTCCACTGCAAGCTTTGACTATCATTCAACACTGCAGTTGCCAAATTCTTCCAGTCATCAGGAATTACCTGATACTGTGCTGATCATGAATTTATGTATTGCTTCACAAAAGACGTTTGTATGCCATATGTCACTATGGCTTCCTTTATTGTTTTTAGATCCTTCATGTGGATAGGTTCATAAGTATATCCCACATTGTCTGAAGTCCTTCCACATGATTGTGATTTTTTGATCTCTACCACAACTGGAGTAGTAGGGGGTAGTCCCCTCATTGTAACCACTCTAGGTAGGGCACCTTCCCTACTGCAGCATCTTTTAAGAGGAGGCTCTGGGTTGTCTTGAGCAGATGTTGCCTCAAAATCCTTTTCTAAAATCTCCATACGACCCTCATGATCTTGTAACCTAGCCGTAATGGTCTTTTCCAGTGTTTTAAAGTCCTCTATAAATGACCTCTCCAAAAATTTTATAAAGTGGAAAATTCTCTCATTCCCCACATCTACATGTTCTAGTACTTTCTGATCCAGTTTCCTAAATTTTTCATCAATATAAGCTCTGTATTCCTCTCTAACCAATGTAGACCTCTCCTCTATGGAGGCAATGACCTTCTTAATTGTCTTAATATGTTCATCCATGTCACACATCTTAGCCTCATACCCCCTATGGGGAATGAGTTCATCTCTATGCTGGGATCCTTTAAAATAGGTAGGTATAAAGTATATTATCATACAAAAAAGCAAAACAACTCCTGGGTTGAGATAGCCTCCAAATGCATAATCCTGAAAATAATCCTCTATCACCATTGTGAAAAAATGGGTAAAATTCGGAACATTTATTTGGTCAGAGATTGTGAAAGAAAAGAAAAAAATTACCTTACTCAGATGTAATGAGGACTTACGGCCAGCAGATGTTGCAATTGTGATCAGCAGTGGCAGTAGTGGTGCCTGAAGTGATACCTTGTGCAGACTTTGTTTCCTTTAACAAAGCTTACTGGTGTGCACCACCACAACTGGCTCAATCCAGTCTCTCAGGAGATCCAATCGCAGATCCACATGTGGCTGGGAACAAGTCCCAAAACAAAAATAGCCACTCCCTCTGAGGCTGAAGAACCTGGCTGGGTTCTGTGGAGTCAGCACCACATTGGGCCACCAATTATTGCAGTACTAACACACCATAAAATATATGCTAAATAAGGTTTATTATTTAAAAGTTACTTACATAACAGGGATTGTTCCAGGGGAGGAGAAGAAAAGGTAGGAGAAAGGCAGAGAAGTAGAGAGCAGGAGTGATTTCAACAGTGGAGATCAGGAGCCATCCCAACAGCGGAGATCAGGAGCAATCCCAACAGTGGAGAGCAGGAGCAATCCCAGCCAGACGGTCCTACCTACGTCATGCCACTCATCCAGCAATGTGCATCTGCATCCTGGCTCAGCACTCTGGCACAGTTTATCTGCATAGCTTCAGATTTCCCACTACACTGAACCCTATCCCTAACCATAACAACCCTAATCCTAACCATAAAACTAACCATAATGCTAAACCTAACAACACTAACCTGAACCATAACCCAAAGAACCCTACTGTAACCATAAACCTAAACCTAACCCTAACACTAAACCTAACAACCCTAACCTTAACCCTAACCCTAAGGCTAACAATCCTAACCCTAACTGTAACCCTAACCCTACCACTGACCATAATAACACAAACTCTAACGCTAACTCTAAGAACCTTAACCCTAACCATAAACATTACCCTAACTCTAACACTAAAACTAACAACCATAACCCTAACCTGAACAGCCCTAACCCTCACTCTAACCTTTAAGACTATTACCCTAACCCAAACGGTAACCCTAAGAACCCTAAACCTAACCCTAAGAAGCCTATCGCTAACCCTAACCCTAACAACCCTAACCCTAAAAACACAAACCTTAAACCTAACCTAAGAACCCCAACCCTATCTGTAAACCAAACCCTAACACTAAAACTAACAACCCTAAACTTAACCCCAAGAACCCTAACCATAACTTTTAAAACCATTACCCTAACCTTAATGCTAACCTAAGAACCCTAACCTTAACCCTAAGAAGCCTAACGCTAAGCCTAACACTAAAAACCCTAATCCTAACCCTATCCCTAAGAACCCTAAGCCTAACAGTAAGAACCCTAACCCTAACCATAACCCTAACGCTAACCCTTACAAGAACAACCCTACCCCTACCCCTAAAAATATTATCTCTAACCCTCTTGCAAACACTAACAAACCTAACCCTAACTGCAACACAAAACTTACCCTAACCATAACAACCATATCCCCAACCCCAACCCTAACAACCCTAACACTAACACTAATCATAACCCTAACCCTAATGCTAACTCTAACATCCCTAACCTAAAAACCCTAAACATAATCCTATCCCTAACTCTAACAACCCTTACTCTGACCACATCCCTAACCCTAATCCTAATACTAACAACCCCATCACTAAAACTAACCCTAACCCTTAGAATCCTAATTGTACCTAAACCTAACCCTAAAATTAAACCTAACAAGCCTAACCATAACCCTAACAACCCTAACACTAAACCTAATGCTAAAACTAACAACCCTAATCCTAACCCTAAAACTATTCCTAATAACCATAACCATAACCCAATCCCTAACAATAACAACCCTTACCTAACAATAAACCTAACCCTAACCTTCACCTTAACAACCCCAACTCTAACCCTAAACCTAGCACTAACACTAAACCTAACAACACTAACCCTAACCCTAACAACCATAAGCCTAAACCAAAACCTAGACTTTAAAACCTTGCCTTAACCCTAACCCTTACCCAAAGAACCCTAACCAAAACCCTAACCCTAAGAACCTTAAACTAACAGTAAAGTTAATTCTAATCATAACACTAAACCTAACAACCCTAACCCTAAGAACCCTAACCATAACAGTAAACCTAACTCTAGTTCTAACAACCCTAACACTAACACTAACAATCATAATCCTAAGTGGAACCCTATCCCTGACCCTAACACTTACCCTACACAAAACTTTATAACCCTAAACCTAACATTACAATAACCCTAAGAACCCTAACCCTAACTCTAAGTATCCTAATCCTCACCCTAACCCCAACTGTAACTCTTAACCTAACTCTAACAACTATAACTCTAAGTCTAACCCTAAAATAAAGAACATTCACCCTAACAATCCTAACCCTTAACCTAACCAAATGCTAAACTTAAAATGCTAACCCTAAATCTAACCTAACAACCTCAACACTAACCCTATCCCTAAGACTAACAACCCTATGCCTAACTGCAAACCTAACCTATATCCTCAGCCTAACAACTCTATACATAACCCTAACCCTAAGCCTAAGAACAATAATCTCAATCCTAACCCTAATTCTAACACTAAACCAAACAATTCTAACACTAACCCTAACAACCCTAACCTTAACAGTATACCTAACATTAACCCTAACAAATCAAACCCTAACCCAAACCCTTTGTATTGTAACCCTAACCCTAACTGTAACACTAAACCTAACAACACAAACCTTAAACCTAACATTTCTAACCCTAACCCTAAACCTAACAACCCTAACCCTAAGAATACTAAACCTAACAGTAATCCTAACCTTAGCCTTAACAACCCTAACCCTAGCATTATCCCTAACTCTAACCCTAAACTTAAGAACCATAATCCTAACACTAAGAACCCTAACCCTAATGCTAACTCTAACATCTCTAACATAACAACCCTAAGCCTAATTCTAACCCTAACTCTAACCACCCTAATCCTAATCATATCCCTAATCAAAATCCTAACACTAACAACCCTATCCCTAACCCTAGGCCTAACCCTAAGCACTCTAAACATAAACCTAACCCTAACACTAAACCTAAAAACTGTAACTGCAACCCTACCAACACTAATGCTAACCCTAATGCAAACCTTAACGCTAACCCTCACAACCCTAACTGTAACCCTAATCCAATCCCTAACAAACCTAAACATACTTATATCCCTAACCTCAACAACCCTAACCCTAACTGTAAACATAACCCTAACCCTAATCTTAACAACCCTAACCATAACCCTAACCCTAACCTTTACAACTTTTACCCTAACCCATACCCTAAGAACCTGATGGTAACCATAAGAACCCTAAACCTAACCCCAACCCTAACAAACCTAACCCTAACCATAAAGCTAACCCTAAAAACCCTAACCCTAACCCTAATCTTGACACTCACCCTTACAACCCAAACCCTAACCATAACACTAAGAAACTTAATCCTAAATGTAATCCTAACACTAACCCTAACACAAAACCTAACAATCCTAACCCTAACCATAACACTAAGAATTCTTACACTAACCCTAATTCTTAACTACCCTAACCATAACCTTAACTACCCTAACCCTAGGCCTAACACTAACACTAACCCTAACATCCCTAACACTAAACCTAACCTAATAGCCCCAACCCTAAACCTATCCCAAACTCTAGCAAACCTAACCCTAGCTGCAACTTTAATGGTAATCCTAACAACCCTTTCCATAACCCTAATCCTTACCCTATGAACCCTAATTATAAACCACAACCTAATGCTAAAGCTAAACCTAACATCCCTAACCCTAACCCTAAACCAAACCCTAAAAATTGTAACCCTAACTCTATCCCTAACCCTAAAAACCCTAACCCTAACACTAGCCCATACCCTAAACCTAACCCTAACCCTATGAACCCTAACCCTAACCCTAAGAAACCTACCAACAACCCTAAACCTAACACTAACACTAAACCTATGACCCTAATCCTAACACTAACCCTATGAATCCTAACCCTAACACTAAAACTAACCTACTCTAACCCTAACCCTAACAACCCAAACCCTAACCCCAACCCTAAACCTAACCCTAACAACCCTAACCCTAAATCCTAAGAATCCTAACCCTAACCATAATGCTAACCCTGAAATATATAACCCTAACTGCAACAATATCCCTGATCATAACCCTAACAACTCTATCCATATCCCTATCCCTAACACTATGAACCCTAACCATAACCCTAACACTAAACCTAATAACATTTACCCTAATCCTAACTCTAACTCCAACCCTAAACCTAAAAACCTTAACCCTAATGCTAATCATATACCTAAACACCATAAACATAACCATGTCCTTAATTATAACAACCCTAACGACAAATCTAACCCTAACAACCCAAACCTAACCAAACCCAAGGAACCCTAAACCTAACCATAAACCTAACCATAACCCGAAAACAAACACTAACACTAACACTAAACCTAACAACCCAAACCCTAAACCTAATAACTTTAACCCTAACCCTAAACTTTACAACCCATACCTTAAAACTAACCCTACCCTAGAACACTAACCCTAAACCTAAGAGTCCTAATCCTATATCAAACCTGAACCCTAACCCTAAGAACAATATCCCTAACACTAACACTAAACCTATCCTCCCTAACCCTAACCCTATCCCTTACCCTAACAACCCTAACCCTAATGCTAACCCTCACCCTAACAATACTAATTCTAACCCTAATCCTAACACTAGCAAACATGACCCAGCTGCAACCATAATGGTAATCCTAACAACCCTGTCCATAACACTAAGCCTCACCATAAAAACCCCAACCATAAATGTAAACCTAACCCTAAAGCTAAACCTAACACCCTAATCCTAACCCTAAACACTGTAACCCTAACCCTATCCCTAACCCTAACAACCCAAACTCTAACCATAACCCTAATCCTCACCCTAACAACCCTAACCATAACCCTAAGAACCCTAAACCTAACATAACACTAACACTAAACCTATAACCATAACCCTCACCCAAACACTAAACCTACCTAATCTAACTCTAACCTTAACAACCATAACCTTAACCCTAAAATGAACCCTAAGTACCCTAACTCTAACCCTAAGAATCCTAACCCTAACTTTAACCATAATGAAAACCCTAACAAACATAACCCTAACCGCAACCATAACCCTAATCATCGCCCTAACAACTCTATCCAAAACTGTAACCCTAACCCTATGAACCCTAATCATAATCCTAACCCTAACACTAATCCTAACAACCTTTACCCTAATGCTAACCCTATCTCTAACTCTAACTCTAACCCTAACCCCAATGCTAACCCTAACAACCCTAACCCTAATCCTATCCCTAACAACCATAAACATAACCATATCCATAACTATAAAAATTCTAACCCTAACCACAAACCTGACCCTAACCCTAACAACCCTAACCCTAACCCTAAGAACCCTAAACATAACCATAACACTAACACTTAACCTAACCCTAACCATACCCTGATATTAACCCTAACCCTAGCTCTAACCATAATTACTCTAACCCTAATCCTAAAAATCCCCATGTTAACCCTAATGCTAACCCTAACAACACTAACCATATCTAACACTAACCCTAACTCTAACTGTAACAATCCTTAACTTTATCCTTTCCCTAACCCTAACAAACTTAACCCTAATCATAACCATAACACTAACTCTAACAACCCTAAGCCTAACACAAACCCTAAGAACCCTAACCCTAACCTAAAACCTAACCCTAACAGTATACCTAACAACCCTAACACTAACCTTAACCTAAGAACACTAACCCTAACAGTTAACCAAACCCAACCCTAATGCTAACCCTTACAACCATAACCATAACCCGAAGAACCCTAAATCTAACTGTATACCTAATCTTAACTTCAATACTAAACCTAACAACCCTAACCCTAAACTTAACTCTAACAAACAAACCTATCCATAACCCTAACCTTAACACTAACCCTAATATTAACAACCCTAACCCTGACCATAAGAACCCTAACCATAAACTTAACACTCACCCTCACACTAAATCTAACATCAATAACCCTAACCCTAACATCCCTAACCATAACCTTAAACCTAACCCTAATTTTACAACCCATACCCTAACCATAACTCTAATATACCAAAACTTAACTCTAAGAACCCAAAACTAACCATAACACTAACCCTAACAACCCTAGACCTAACATTATCCCTAACTCTAACCTTAAACTTAAGAACAGTAACTGTAACCCTAAGAATTCCAACCCTGACCCTAACCCTAACCATAACTTTAACCATAACCCTAACTCTAACAACCCTAACACAACCTTAACCTAACAGCTCTAACCCTAACCATATCACTAATCCTAAAAACTCTAACCCTAACAACAACCTTAACCCTAACAACTGTATCCTTAACCTTTGGTGGAATGTTCTTTGTACATTGTAAATAAAGTAATGTTTTGGCCTAAGAAGTGGGTGGAGGATCAGAGCACAGGCAGGTAGGAGCAGGGCAGAGTTAAGCCAGTTTCCATCTGACTCCATCTGACAGAGACACGTAGAGGTACTGGCTCAGCCATGGGCTGAGCTACATGGTGGGAAGATAAATGGAAATGGGTTGAATTAAGATGAAAGAGCTAGCTAGTAATGTGCTTAAGACATGGAACAAATAGTGTAAAGGATATAAGTGTGTGATTTATTTCTTTGGGGGACAAAAGCCACTGCGAGCCAGGTTCCAAACTCTGGCACCAAATGGGCCGGGAAAATAACTATAACACTAACCTTAAGAACCCTTACCATAGACTTAACCCTAACCCTAACACTAAACCTAACAACCCTAATCCTAACCTTAACAAACCTACACCTAACCCTAACTCTAACACTGAACATTAACTAAAGACTAAGATGCTTAACACTAACCCTAATGCTAACCCTAAAAACCCTAACACTAGCCCTAATCGTATCTCTAACAACCTTAACATTAACCCTATCCCTACTCATAACAAACCTAATCATAAGTGTAAACCTAACCCTAACCTTAACAACTCTATCCATAACCATAACACAAAGAACCTTAACCATAACTGTGAAACTAACCCTAACCTGAGCACTAAACCTAAAACCCTACCATAACCATCATCAAACAACCCTTACCCTAACCTAACCCTAATAACCCTAACCATAACCCTAAGAACCCTAACCCTTACTGTAAACATAACTGTAACACTAACACTATAACTAACAACCATAACCCTAACAGTAACAACCTTAAACTTAACATTAAACATAACACTAACCCTAACCCTTACAACCCTAACCCTAACAAGCCTAACCCTAACAGTAAACCTAATCCTAACCCTAACACTGAACATAAAAACCATAATGCTAACCATAACCCAAACACTAAGCCTAATCCAAAAAAACCATAACCTAACCCTAAGCCTAAGAACACTAACCCAACTGTAAACCTAACCCTAAATCTAACACTATACCTAAAAACCTAACCCTAACACTAAACCTAAGAACCCTAACCCAAAGAAACCTAACCCTAAACCTAACCACAACCCTAAAGTTAAATCTAACATTAAAATTCCTAACCAGAAACAAAACCCTAACCTTAACCTTAACATCCCTAACCCTCATCCTAAGCCTAACTCTAAAAACACTAACCCTAAAACTAACCCTAAGAGTCCTAACCCTAAGTGTAAAATTAACCCTAACAGTAAAACTGAACATAACCCTAACCTGAACACTCATCTTTACAACACTTACCCTAAACCTAAACCTAACCCTTAGAACCATAACCCTTAGAACCATAACCCTAACACTAAACCTAACCCTAACAACCTTAAACCTTACCCGACCCTAAGAACACTATCCATAATATTAAGAATCCTAAAACTAACCCTAACCCTTACACTAACACTAACCTTATCCTTAACAAGCCTAACGTTAATGCTAACTTTAACCCTAACCCTAACAACCCTAAACCTAACCTCAACCCTAACTTTAATGCTAACTCTAACAACACAACCCTAACACTAATGCTAACCTTTACAACCTTAACCCTAACCCTAACATGAAAAAACTCTAACCGTGTAACTCTAAGAACACTAACCCTAACCATAAACTTAACACTATCATTTATTTTATAACTAACAACCATAACCCTAACAACACTAACCCTAACCCTAACACTAATCCTATCCCAAACCCTAACACTAACAACAAACCTAATTATAACCCTAAAAACCATAACCCTAACGCTAACCCCAAGAACCCTAACCCTAAAAGTAAAATTACCAAACCCAGACACTAAACCTAAAAACCCTAACCATAACAACCCTAAACCAAAACCTAACCATAAGCCTAACACTAATGCTAACCATAAGAACACTAACCATAAGGCTAACTCTAACAACCCTAACCCTAACCCTATCCATAAACATAAAAACCTTAACTCTAACTGTAAACCTAATCCTAACCCTAATCCTAAAACTAAGCTAACAACACTAACCCTAATGGTAACAACCATAACCCAAACCCTAACACTAACCTTGACAACAATTACCCTAAACCTAATCCTAAGAACACAAACACTAAACCTAACAATAACCCTAAACCTAACAACCCTAACCCTAAGAATACTAACCATAAGCATAAGAATCCTAAACATAACAATAACCCTACTGCTAACACTATCAACCCTAACCCTAAACCTAAAAACCCTAACCCTAAGAAACTTAACACTAACCCTGACCCTAAAAACACTAACATTTACCCTAAGAATCCTAACATAACCCTAACCATAACCCTAACCATAATTCTACCAATGAAAACCCTAATCCTAAGCATAAGAACCCTAACCCTAATGGTAAACCTAACCCTAACAACCCTAACCCTAACCATAAGAACCCTAACCCTAACTGTAAACTTAACCCAAACACTAACCCTATAACTAACAACCTTAACTCTAAAATGAACAACCATAAACCAACCTCTAACCATAACACTAGCCCTAACCCTAACAACACTAACCCTAGCAAGCCTAACCCTAGTAGTAAACCTAATTCTAACACTAACACTAAACATAACAACCATAACCCTAACCATAACCCTAACACTAAGCCTAATCCTAAATATGCTAACCTAACCCTAAAACTAAGAACATAACCCTAACCATAAACCTAACCCTAACACTGTAACTAACAACACTAACCCTAACACTAACCCTAAGAATGCTAACCCTAATAAACCTAGCCCTAACCACAACCCTAAAGCTAACCCTAACAATCTTAACCAAAAACCTAAACCTAACCCAAACGTAAACTTAACATCCCTAACCCTAACAACCTTAACCTAAGCCTAACACTAACAACTCTAACTCTATTCCTAAGTACCCTAACCCTAAGTGGAAAATTAACCCAATCAGTAACACTAAAACCAACAACTCTAACACTAACAACACTAGCACTAACATTATCACTAACAACCTTAACCCTATCCATAAACATAATCAAAATTCTAACACTAAAACTAATTATCCTAACAATAACCCTAAGCCTAACCCTAAGAAACCTAACACTAACCCTACGAAACCAAACACTAATCATAAACCTAAACCTAACAACCCTATTCCTAACCCTAAACTTTACAACCCAAAACTATGAACCATAACCTTAACCCTAACAACCCTAGCGCTAACCCTAAAAATTTTAACCCTAACACTAACACTAATTCTAAACTTAACAAGCCTAAACCTAACCCTAACCATAAGGCTAAGTCTAACAACCGTAACCCTAGCTCTAACACTAACACTAACAACTCTAACCATTTCCCTAACCCAAACAACCCTAAACCTAATTGCAACAGTAACTTTAACCCTAACCATAACAACCTTCACCCTAAAACTAACCCTAACCTTTACAAGCCTAACCCTAACCATAAACCTAACCCTAACCCACTGTACATAGCAACCTTATCCCTAACAAGCCTAACCCTATTCCTAACTCTAACCCTAAACCTAAACCTAATCTTAACCTTAACCCTAACAAAAATCCTAACACAAGAACTAGTTACTGTAACCATAAGCCTAAGCCTAAAAAACCTAACACTAACCCTAAGAGCCCTAACCCCAATAGTAAACCTAACCCTAACAACCCTAATCTTAATCCTAAACTTTACAACCCTAAACCTAAAACCATAACCTTAACCCTAAGTACTCTAACACTAACCCTAAAAATCCTAACCCTTACACTAACACTAATTCTAAACTTAACAAGCCTAACCCTAACCCTAACCATAAGGCTAAGGCTAACAACAGTAACCCTAACTCTAGCGCTAACACTAACAACCCTAACCATTTCCATAACCTAAACAACCCTAAACCTATTTGCAACAATAAATTTAACCCTAACTATAACAACCCTCACACTAAAACTAACTCTAACCTTTACATACCTAACCCTAACCGTAAACTTAACCCTAACCCTATACATAGCAACCCTATGCCTAACCCTAACAAGCCTAACCCTATTCCTAACTCTAACCATAACCCTAACAAAAATCCTAACACTAAAACTAATTACCCTAACCCTAAGCCTAACCCTAAAAAAACCTAACACTAACCCTAAGAACCCTAACCCTAATTGTAAACCTAACCATAACAACCCTAATCCTAAACTTTACAACCCTAAACCTAAAACTATAACCTTAACCCTAAGTACCCTAACACTAACCCTAAAAATTCTAACCCTTACACTAACACTAATTCTAACCATTACAGGCCTAACCGGAACCCGAACTCTAACCCTAACGATAACGCTAATGCTAACAACCCTAATGCTAACAACCCTAACCATTTCCCTAACCTAAACAACCCTAAGCCTAACTGCAAGCCTAACTTTAAGCCTAACCATAACAACCTTCACCCTAACACTAACCCTAACCTTTACAACCCTAACCCTAACAACCCCAACCCAAAACCTAACCCTAAGAACACTAACCCTAACTGTAAATTTAACCCTAATCCTTACTCTATAATTAACACCCATAACCCAAACCCTAAAAACACTAACCCTAACCCTAACCCTTAACACAATCATAATGCTAACCCTAACAACCATAACATTAACCCTAAACCTAACCCTAAGAATCCTTACACTAAAGTAAACCTAACCAAACCCTGACATGAAACCTAAAAACCCTAATAATAACCATAACAATGCTAACCCAAAATTTAACCCTAACTCTAATCCTAACCCTAACACAAGCCTTTACAACAATTACCCTAAATCTAACCCTGACCCTAAGAACCATAACCCTAAGAACCACAACACTAACACTAAACCTAACCCTAACAACCCTAAGTCTAAACCTAACCCTAAGAACATTATCCCTAACCCTAATTATCCTAAACCTAACCCTAATGCCAACCTTAACAACCTAAACCCTAAAAACCCTAACCATAACACTAAACCTAACCCTAAGAAACTTAATCCTAACCCTAACCCTAAGAACACTAACCTTTGCCAGAGGAATCCTAACATAACCCTAACCATAACCATAACACTAGCCCTAACCCTAGTAAGGTTAACCCTTACCCTAACTCTAAGAACCTTAACCATATCAGTCAACCTAACCCCAACCCTAACAACCCTAACCCAAATGCTAAGAACCATAACCCTAACTGTAAAAATAACCCTAACACTATAACTAACAACTCCAACCCTATCATTAACAACTATAAACTTAACCCAAAACATAATACTAACCCTAACCCTTACAATCCTAACCCTAACAAGCCTAACCCTAACAGTAAAACTAATTATAACCCTAACACTAAACCTAACATCCATAACCCTAACCATAACCTTAACACTAAGCATAATCCAAAAAACTGTAACCTAACCCTAACCCTAAAAACACTAACTCTAACTGTAAACCTAACCATCAATCTAACACTAAACAGAACCCTAACCCTAACAACCCTAACTCTAAACAAACCCTAAAGCTAACTCTAACACTAACAACCAGTACCTTAACCCTAACCCTAACACTAAGAACACTAAACTTAAGTGTAAAATGAACCCTAACACTAACACTATACCGAAAAGCTACCCCAACAACCATAACCCTAACCGTAACGCTAACCCTAAGAATCATAGCACCAAAAGTAAACCTAACCAAACACTGACACTAAACCTAAAAACCCTAACCCTAACCATAAAAACTCTAACCCAAAACCTAACCCTATACCTAACTCTAATGCTAACCATAACAACACTAAGCTTAAGGCTAACACTTACAACCCTAGCCCAAACCCTATCCCTAATCATAACAACCTTAACCCTAACTTGAAACCTTATCCTAACCCTAACCTTAAAACTAAACCCTAACCATAACCCTAACAATCATAACCCTAACCCTAACACTAACACTAACCTTGGCACCAATTACCCTAAACCTAACCCTAATCCTAAGAACATTAAACCTGAAAACCCTAAACCTAACATTAACCCTAACCCTAACAACCTTAACCATAAGGAAACTAACCCTAAACATAGGAATCCTAAACATAACACTAACCCTACTGCTAACCCTAACAACCCTAACCCTAACCCTAAAAACACTAACCGTAACGCTAAGAACACTAACCCTTATGCTAAGAATCCTAACATTACCCTAACCATAACCCTAACCATAATGCTAGCCATGAAAACCCTAACCATAAGAACCCTAACACTAATGGTAAACCTAAGACTAACAACCCTAAGCCTACCCCTAAGAACCCTAACCCTAACTGTAAACTTAATTCGAACACTAACACTATAGCTAATAACCATAACCCTAACATTAAAAACTCTAAACTAACCCCTAACAATAACACTAACCCTAAAATTAAGAACCCTAACCCTAACAAGCCTAATCCTAAGAGTAAACCTAATCCTACCTTTAACACTAAACCTAACAACCATTTCCCTAACCATAACCCTAACACTAAGCCTAATACTAAATACTCTAATCTAACCCTAATGCTAAGAACACTAACCCTAACCATAAACCTAACCCTAATACTATACCTAGCATCACAAGCTGTAACACTAACTCTAAGAACCCTAACCATAAAAACTTAACCATAACAGTAACCACAACCCTAAAGCTAACCCTAACCATAACAATCCTTACCAAAAACCTAAACCTAACCCTAACCTTAACATTCCTAACCCTAACACCCTTACCCTAAGTCTAACACTAATAACCCTAACACTAATCCTAAGAACCCTAACCTTAAGTAGAAAATTAACCCTATCAGTAACACTAAACCTAACAACCCTAACACTAATAACCCTAACCATAACCACAGGACTAACACTAACACTAACACTAACAACCAGAACACTAACCCAAACCCTAACCCCAAGAACACACTAACCCTAATCACAAACCTAACAAAACCCTACACTAAACCTAAAAACCCTAACCCAACAATACTAACCCTAAACCTAACCATAACTCTAACCCTAACAACCGTAACACTAACCCTAACCATTGCAACCCTAATACTAACCCAATCACTAAACATAACAACCCTAATCCTAACTGTAAACTTAGCCCTAACCCTAATAATAACAGTAACCTTAACCCATACAACACTAACCCTAACACTAACACTAACCCAAACCATATCAACACTAACTCTAACCATAACCCTAAGAACCCTGACACTAACTGTAAACCTAACCCTAAACCTAACACTATACCTAATAATCATAACCCTAACCTTAACATTCTTAACCCTAATCCTAACACAAACCCTATCACTAACGCTAACTCTAACCTAAACCCTAACAAACCTAACCCTAACCATAAACCTAAACCTATCCCTAACAACTCTAACCATAACCCTAAACTTACAACCCTAAACCTAAGAACCATAACCTTAACACTAAGAATGCTAACACTAACCCTAAGAACCCTAACCCTAATCTTAACAACCCTAACCCTAAACATAACAACCCAACCCTAACTCTTTTCCTAACCTGAACAACCCTAACCTAACAGCAACCCTTACCCTAACCATAACCCTAACAACTCTAACCCTAATTTTAACCAAATGACCCTAACCCTAATGGTAAACCTAACCCTAAGAACCCTAACCCTAACCTTAACAACCTTAACCCTAACACTAACAACCCAACACTAAACCTTTCCCTAAACCTAACAACCCTAAACCTAACAGCAACCCTTACCCTAACCACAACCCTAACAACCCAAACCCTAATTTTAATCCAATGACCCTAACCCTAACCATAACCCTAACAACCCAAACCCTAATTTTAATCCAATGACCCTAACCCTAACCCTAAACCTAACCCTAACAACCCTAACACTAAATCTAAGAGCCCTAATGCTAACTGTAAACCTAACCCTACACCTAAGACTATATCTAACAAACCTAAACCTAACAACCCAAAGACTAAAACTAAAACCCTAACACTAACCCTAAACCTAACCCTAAGCCTAACCCTAACAACATTACCCAAACCCTAACTCTAAGAACCCATCCCTAACCATAAACCTAACCCTAACAAACCTAATCCTTACAATAAACCTAACGCAAAACCTAAACCTAATCCTAACCCTAACAATCCTAACCCTAACACTATCCCTAACCATAAACATAACCCTTGCGCTAACTCTAACAACTGTAACCATAACCCTAACCCTAATCCTTACAATACTAAACCTAACCCTATCCCTTCATATTACAACCCTCACCCTAACCATAAATCTAACCCTAACACTATCCCTAACCCTTACGACCCTAAACCTAACCTTAACCCTAACACTAAACCTAAGCCTAACAAGCGTAAACCTAACCCTAACATTAAGAGCCCTAATAATAACTGTAAACCTCGCCCTAAACCTAACACTATATATACCAATCCTAACCATAGCCCTAACAACTCTAACCCTAACACTAACACTAACAACCCTAACCATTTGCCTAACTCAAAAAACCCTACACCTATCTGCAACCGTAAGTTTAAGTCTAACCATAACAACATGCACCCTAACACTAACCTTTACAACCTTAATCCTGTCCCTAACCCTAACAACCCTAACCTGAAACGTAACCCTAAGAACACAAACTCTAACAGTAAACTTAACCCTAACCCTTACTCTATAACTAACAACCATAAGCCTAACCTTAACAACACTAACCCTAACCCTAACCACAACCCTAATGCTAACCTTAAATCTAACCCTAACCCTAAGAATCATAACCCTAAGACACATAATCTTAACACTAAACCTAACCCTAACAACCCTAACCCTAAGAACATTATCCCTAATCCTAAGAATCCTAAACCTAACCCTAATGCTAACCCTATCAACCCTAATCCTAAAACCCCAACCATAACCCTAAACCTAACCCTAAGAAACTTAATCCTAACCCTAACTCTAAGAGCAATAACCCTTACCAAAAGAATCCTAACATAACCTTAACCATAACCCTAACCCAAGCAATGATAACCCTAACCCTAACTCTAAGAACCTAAAACACTAATGGTAAACCTAACCCTAACAACCCTAAAATTAACCCTAAGAACCCTAACCCTAACTGTAAACATAACTCTAACACTAACACTATAACTAACAACCCTAACCCTAACATTAACAACACTAAACTTAACTCTAAACATAACACTAACCCTAACCCTTACAACCCTAACCCTAACAAGCCTAACCCTAACAGTAAACCTAATCCTAACCCTAACACCAAACCTAACAACCATAACCCTAACTGTAAACCTAACACTAAGCCTAATCCAAATAACCACAATCTAACCCTAAAATTATTAATCCTAACTGTGAATCTAACCCTCAATCTAACACTCAACCTAACCCTAACAACCCTAACTCTAAACACAAGCCTAAAGCTAATACTAACACTAACATCCAGAACGATAACCCTAATCCTAACCCTAGCAACCCTAAACCTAAGTATAAAACTAACCCTATCCCTACACCAAAAACCATAACCCTAATCATAATGCTAACACTAAGAATCCTAACACTAATAGTAAATCTAACAAAACCCTGACACTAAACCTCAAAACCCTAACCCCAACCATAACAAACCTAACCCAAAACCTAACCCTAACCCTATGCCTAAACATTACAACCTTAACCCTAACTGTATACCTTATCCTAACCTAACCTTAAAACAAACAACACTAACTCTAACCCTAACAACCATAAACCTAACCCTAACACTAACCTTGACAACACATACCCTAAACCTAACACTAATCCTAAGAACACTAACCCTAAGAACACTAAACCTAAGACTAACCCTAACCCTAACAACTCTAACTCTAACCATAAGGACACTAACCCTAAACAGAAGAATTCTAAACATAACACTAACCCTATTGCTAACACTAACAACACTAAAACCTAACCCTAAAAACCCTAACCCTAACCCTAAGACACTTAACCCTAACCCTAAGAACACTAACCCTTACCCTAAGAATCATAACTTAACCCTAACCATAACCCTAACCATAATTCTAGCAACAAAAACCCTAACCCTAACACTAAGAACCCTAACCCTAAAGGTAAACTTAAATCTAACGACCCTAACCCTAACCCTAAGAACCTTAAACCTAACTGTAAACTTAACCTGAACTCTAACACTATAACTAACAACCCTAACCCTAACATTAACAACCCTAAACCAACTCCTAACCATAACACTAACCCTAAAAACCCTAACCCTAACAAGCCTAACCCTAACAGTAAACCTAATACTAACACTGACACTAAACCTAACAACCATAACCCTAACAATAAGCCTAATATTAAATACCCTAACCTAACCCTAAGACATTAACCATAACCATAAACCTAACCCTAACACTATACCTAACAACCATAACCATAACAGTAACTGTAAGAACATTAACACTGAGAAACCTAACTCTAACCCTAACCACAACCCTAAAGCTAACACTAACCCTAACAATGCTAACCAAAAACCTAACCCTATCCCTAAAACTAACCTTAACATCCCTAAACCTAACACCCTTATACAAAGCCTAACACTATCAAACCTAACCCTAAACCTAAGTGGAAAATTAACCCTATCAGCAACACTAAACCTAAGAACCCTAACACTAACAACATTAACCCTAACCACAACCCTAACGCTAACACTAGCACTAACAACTAACCCCAAGATCCTTAACTCTAATTGTAAACCTAACAAAACCCTCACACTAAACCTAAAAACCATCACCCCAACAAAATTAACTTTAACCCTAAACCTCACCTGAACACTAACCCTAACAAGTGTAACACATACACTAACACTAACCCTAACTCTTACAACCCTAATCCTAACCCAATCTCTAAACATAACAACCCTAAACCTAAATGTAAACCCAACCCTAACCCTAATTATAACACTAACCTTAACCCTTACAACACTAACCTTAACACTAACCCAAACCATAACAACCCTAACTCTAACCGTAACCCTAACAATGCTAACACTAACTGTAAACATAACCCTAAACATAACACTATTCCTAAGAACCCTACCCCAAACCCTAACATTCTTAACCCTAACACTAACCGAAACACTAACCCTAATCTTTACAACCCTAACCATAACCTAAACCCTAACAAACCTAAGCCTAACAGTAAAACTAATCCTAACACTTAACCTAGTAACACTAACCATAACCATAATCAGAAGTCTAACCTTAAAAACCCTAACCCAAACCCTTAGAACCCTAACCATAAACCTAAACTTAACCCTAACAACCCTAACCATAACCCTAACCTTTACAATCCTAAACCTAAGAACTATAACCTTAACCCTAAACCCTAACACAAACCCTAAGCACCCTAATCCTAACCTTAACAACCCTAACCTTAACCCTAACAACTCAAACCTATCCCTTTAATTAACCCTAACACCCCTAACCCTAACAATAAACCTAACAACCAAAACCCTAATTTTAACCCAATGACCCTTACCCTAACCGTAAACCTAACCCTAACCTTAACAACCCTAACACTATCTCTAAGAGCCCTAAATCTAACCATAAACCTAATCCTACACATAAGATTATACCTAACAAACCTAACCCTAACAACCCTAACACTAAATCTAACAACCCTAACCCTAACCCTAAACCTAACACTAGGCCTCAGCCTAACAACCATAAACCAAACCCTAACACTAAGAACCCATCCCTAAGTGTAAACCTAACAACCTTAACCCTTACAGTAAACCTAAACCTGAACATAACCCTAAACCTAAACCTAACCCTAACAACCCTAACCCCAACCCTAACCCTAACCCTAACCCTAACTATAACCCTAGCCCTTACAACCCTAATCCTAAACCTATCCCTACATATAACAACCCTCACCCTAACCGTAAAACTAACCCTAACCCTTAAAACCCTAAACCTAACCTTAACCCTTACCCTAACACTAAACCTAACCCTAACAAGCCTAATCCTAACTTTAAGAACACTAACTGTAAACCTCCCCCTAAACCTAACACTATAATTAACAACCCTAACCATAACACTAACAACACTAACACTAACCCTACCACTAACACTAATCCTTACAACCTTAACCCTAACTTTAACCTAATCCTAGCCCTAACCCTAACAACCCTAACCCTAACAGTAAACCTAATCCTTACCCTAACAGTAAACCTAATAACACTAACCCTAAACCTAAGCCTAACCCTGAAAACACTATCCATAACCATAACACTAAGAACTCTAACCTTAAGCTTAAACCTATCCCTAACAACTCTGACCCTAACCCTAACCTTTGCAACCCTAAACCTAACCATACCATAACCTTAACCCTAAGAACCCTAACCCAAAACATAAGAATCCTAACCCTAAACCTAAGACTAACCCTAACCTTAGCATGTCTAATAATAAACCTAACCCTCGTCCAAATGATATCACTAACAACCCTAACTCTAACCCAAACAAATAAACCTTAAACCTTTCTCTAACCCTAATAACACTATTCCTAACCACAACCCTAACTTTAACTGTAACCCTAAAAACCCTAACCCTTTCCCTAATCCTAACCCTAACTTTTACAACCCAACCTTATCTCTAACAACCCTAAACCTAACCCGAATCCAAACCCTATAAAAACTAACCATAACAGTAAACCTAACCCTAATAACCCTAATACTAACCATAACCCAAAGAATACTAACCCTAACCATAAATCTAACCATAACCCTAACAACCATAACCATAACCCTAAGAGCCCTAAACCTAACCAAAAACCTAACACTACACCTAAGACTATACATAACAACCCTAACACTATCTTCCAAAACTGTAACTGTAACACTTACAACCCTAACCCTAACAACCATAACCCTAACAGTAAACCAAACCCTAATCCTAACACTAACCCTAACAACACTAACCCTAAGGCTAACCCTAACAACCTTAACCCAAACCCTAACCCTAAGAACCCAACCCTAACCATAAACCTAACCCTAAGAACCCAACCCTAACCATAAACCTAACCCTAATAAGCCTAATCCTAACCGTAAACCTAATCCTAACACTATACATAGGAACCCTAACCCCCAAACTAAAAACCCTAACTCTATTTCCAACCCTAATCCTAACCCTAACAATCCTAACCTGAATCATAAACCTAATCATAACCATAACACTAAACATAGTTACCCTAACCCTAACTCTAAGCATAACCCTAAAAATCCTAACCCAAACCCTTAGAACCCTATCCCTAACCATAAACCTAAGCCTAACAACCCTAATCCTAAACTTAAACTTTAAAACCCTCAACCTAAGAACCATAACCATAACCCTTAGAAACCTAACACTAACCCTAAATATCCTAACCCTTACACTAACACTAACCCTAATCTAAAAATGTCTAACCCTAACCCTAATCCTAACAACCCAACCCTACCCATTTCCCTAACCCTAACAACCCTAAACCTAACTGAAACCTTAACTTTAACCTTAACCCTAACAACCCAAACATTACCCCTAACCCTAATGGTAACCCTAACCCTAATCTTAAAATGCTAATCCTAACCCTAAGAACCCTAACACCAACTGTAAGCTTAGCCCTATAACTATAACTATAACTGAAAACCCTAACCCTAACCCTTACACTAACCCTAATCCTAAAAACCCTAATCTAACCCTAACCCTCAAAACACAAACCCTAACTGTAAACCTAACCCTAACGCTAAACCTAACAACCCTAACCCTAACAACCATAACTCTTAAACTTAATCTTTATAACATTTTCTCTAACCCTAACCCTAAGAATCCTAACTCTAACACTAACCCTAACCCCAAAAATTCTACACCTAACTGTATCTCTAACCCTAAAAAACCCTAACACTAATCGCAAAACTAACCCTAACCCTAACTACACAAACCCTAAACCTAGGAACACTAACCCTAACTGTAAACCTAACCTGAACCCTAAAAACCCTAAACCTAGAGCTCTAAACCTAACTGTAAACCTAACTCTAGACCTAAGACTATACCTAACAACCCTAAACCTAACAACCCTAACCATAACTCTAACACTACCCCTAATATTTACAACCCAAACCCTAACCCTAACAACTCTAACCATAATAGTAAACCTAACCCATTCCCTAAAACTAAACTTAACAACCTTAACACTAGGCCTAACTCTAACAACCCTAACCCAAACCCTAACACTAAGAACCCAACCCTAACCGTAAAACTAAAAATAACCCTAACAACCATAACACTAAGAGTAAACCTAACGCTAACCCTAACACTAAACCTAACACTAACCCTAAGCCTAACACTAACACTATCACTAACCCTAACAAAATAACCCTAGCCATATCCCTAACCCTAACAACTCTAACACTAACAGTGAACATAACACTAACCCGAACCCTAACCCGAACCCTAACCCTATCTGTACCTAACCCTAACCCTTACAATTCTAACCCAAACCCTAACCTTTACAACCCTAAACCTAGGAACCATAACCTTAACCCTAACAACCCTAACCCTAACCCTAAGAACTCTAACTCTAACCTTAACAAGACTAGCCCTATCCCTAACCCTAATGCAAATACTAATGCTAACAACACTAACCTTGACACTAACAACCCAACCCTAACACTTTCCCTACCCATAATAACCCTAAACATAACCAAAACCCTTTCTATAAACCTAACAGCCTTAACCCTAACCTTAAGAACCCTAACCTTAACCCTAAAAACCATAACTGTAAACCTACCCCTATTCATAACCCTAACAACAATAACACTATCTGTAACCAAAAGAACTCTCACCCTAACCGTAAACTTAACACAAACCTCTCATTAAATCTAAAATCCCTAACCTTAACCATAACAACCCTAACACTAACTGTAACTCTAACCCTAACCATAAGTCTAACCCTATCCCTATGAAACCTAACCCTAAACCTTAACCTAACCCTAAATTAATGCTAACTCTAACAACCCTAACCCTAACCATAAAACTCTAAACCTTACTATATCCCTAAGCCTAACAACCCTAACCCTAACTGCAAATCTAACTCTAACCCTAACCCTAACAAATCTAACCATAACCCTATGAGCCCTAACCTTAACCGTAAACCTACCCCTAACAAACCTAACCTAACCCTAACCCTTAACTGTAAACCTACTCCTAACAAACCTAACCCTAACCCTAAGAGCACTAACTCTAACCATAAACCTAACACTACACCTAAGACTAAACCTAAGAAACCTAACCCTAAAACTCTAACTCAGACACTAACCCTAAAAACCCAACTCTAATAGTAAACCAACCATAACCCTACCAAACCTAAGACTAACAATAAACATAACCCTAACTCTAACAACCCTAACCCTAACCCTAATTTTAAAGATAGCACTCACAACCCTAACCCTAAAAACTCTAAACCTAACTATATCACTAGCCCTAACAACTCTAACCCTAACTGCAACCCTATCCATAACCCTAACAACCTTAACCCTAACACTATGGACCTTAACCCTAACCGTAAACCTACCCCTAGTGAAACCTAACCTTAACCCTAAGTACCCTAAACCTAACTCTAAATGTAACCCTAAACCTAACACTGTACCTGACAACCCTATCCCTAACCCTAATCTTAACACTAACCCTAACCCTTACAACCCTAGCGCTAACACTAACACTAACATTAACACTAACACTAACAACCCTAACACTAACAGTTAACCTAATTCTAACCCTAACACTAAACCTAATAACAATATCCCTAGCCCTAATCCTAAGACTAACCCTAACATCCCTAAACCTAACCCTAACCCTAAGAACCCAAACCCTATCTGTAAACCTAACCTTAACATTAACCCTAACCCTAACCTTTACAACCCTAAATGTAAGAACCATAATCTAAAACCTAAGTATCCTAACCCAAAAAACTTTAACTCTAACAGTAACACTAACCGTAACCTTAACAAATCTATCCCTTAACCTAAACCGAATGCTAATGCTAGAACCATAACCCTAAGCAAATCACTAACAACCCAACCCTAACCATTTACCTAACCCTAACATCATAAACTTAACCACAACCCTAACATTAACCCTAACCCTAATAACTCTAACCCTAGCCATAAACTTTACAACCCTAACCCTAACCTTATCCCTAATCCTAACCCTAACACCTCTAACCTTAACCCTAAAATCCCTAACCATAACCTTAAACTTACCCTTAACCCTAACAACCCTAACAATAACTGTAATCCTAGCCTTAACACTAAGCCTAAACCTAACCCTAATCCTAAGCAACCTAACCCTAACCCTTACCCTAACTTTAACACTAACTACCCTAATTCTTATATTAACCCTAACAACCCAACCCTAATCCTTTCCCTAACCCTAAGAACACTAAACCTAACCACATTCCTAACTTTAACCTTAACCCTAACAACCCTAACACTATCCCTAATCTTTACAACCCTAATGATAACCCTATCCCTGAACCTAACCCAAACAACCTTAACCCAACATGCATAACGATAACCATAAACCTACCCCTAACTCTAATTCTAACAACCCTAACACTATCCATAACCCAAGGACTATAACCCTAACCATAAACCTAATCCACACCTATCATTAAGTCTAACAACCCTAACTCTAACAACCCTAATGCTAACTGTAACTCTAACCCTAACACTAAGCTTAAGCCTAACCATAACACTTAGAAACCTAACCCTAACCCTAACAATAACCCTAACTTTAACACTAACATTACCAACCCTAATCCTAACCCTAAAAACTCTATACCTAACTATATCCCAAACCCTAACAACCCTAACCCTAACTGAAACCCTAAACCAAACCCTAACCCTAACACTTTGAACCCTAGCCCTAACTGTAAACCTAACCCTACACCTAAGACTATACCTAACATCCTTAAACCTAACACCCTAACCCTAACACTAACCCTAACCCTTACAACCCTAACTCTAACAACCCTAACAGATAACCTAACCCTAACTATAAGACTAAACCTAACAAGCCTAACCCTAACCCTAAGTCTAACCCTAACAATCCTATCCCAAACACTAAGCCTTAGAACCCAACCCTAACCATAAACATAACCCTAACACCCTAACACTAACAATATAACTAACCCTAACAAAACACTAAACCTAACAATCCTAAGCATAATAATAATCATAGCCCTAAACCTAATGACCCTACCCCTAACACCTACCCTTACAATCCTAATCATAACAACCCTAACCTAACAGTAAATCTAATGTTTTTCCTAACCCTAAACCTAACAATCATAACTCAAAACATGACTAATTCTAAGCCTAACCCTAACAACCCGAACTGAGACCCTAAGATCCCTAACCCTAAACCAAATAACACTAACACTAATCATTACCCTAACAACCCTTCCCTAACAATAAACCTAATATAACTTTAACACTAAACCTAACAAACATAACCCTAACCCTAAGATCTCTGACCCTAACCCTAAGAACCCTAACACTAAGAACCCAAACCCTAACAACCATAACCCTAACAACCATAACCCTAACTACAACCCTAATGCAAAACCTAACCCTAACAACCATAATGACAACCCTAACCCTAATTTTAAGAAACGTAACCCTAACCATAAACCTAACCAACCACTATCAGTAAACCTAAAAACCCTAACCCTAAACCTAACTGTAACCCTAAACCTAACAATAACAACAACCCAAACAAGTCTAATGGTAACCCCTACCCTAACCCAAACACTAACCCTAACCATAACTACCCTAACATTAACCTTAACGCTATGAACCCTAACCCTAACTGCAAACCTAACCCTAACAACCCTAACCATAACCCTAAGAGCCCTAACCCAAAATGTAAACCTAATCCTACACCTAAGACTATATCTAACAACCCTAACCCTAACATCCCAAACCATAACCCTAACTCTTACAACCCTAACCCTAAACCTAACAAACCTATCACTAATGGTAAACCTAATCCTAATCCTAACACTAAACCTAACAACACTAACCATAACCACAACTCTAACACTAAACCTAACCCTAACAACTATAAGCCTAACAACAATAACCATAACCCTAAACTTTACAACACTTACCCTAAACCTAACCCTAACACAAAGAACCCTAACACTAAAGCTAATGCTAACCCTATACATAACCCTAATGCTAAGCCTAACAATTCTAACCCTAAGCCTAACCTTAACCCTTACTACTCTAACCTTAACCCTATCCTTAAACATAACAAACCTAACATTAACCAAAAATACATCCCTAATCCTAACTCTAACCCTAAAACTAACAAAGCTAACCATAACCCTAACTATCATAACCCTAACACTAATCCTAACAATTTCAACACTTACCATAAACCAAACACTAACCATAAGAACCTTAACCCTAAGAACCCTAATTCTAATCCTAACACTAACACTAACAAACTTAACCATAAACTTAACCCTAAGAACACTAACGCTAATCCTAAGAATTCTAATCCAAAACATAAAGCTAACCCTAACACTAACAACCCTAAACCTAACCCTAAAAACCCTAACCCTAACTATATCATTAACTCTAACATCCCTAATACCACAACCCTAACCCTAACAACCCTAACCCTAACAGTAAACCTAACAACCCTAACACTAACCCTAACCCTAAAAACCCTAATCTTAACCATAACCCTAACCCTTATCCTAACCCTATCAACATTAACCCTAACTCTAATCATAAACCTAACCCTAACCCTCATGCTAAACCTGAAATTCCTAACCCTAACCCTGACAACCATAACCCAAACCCTAACCATAACTGTAACCTTTACAACCCCTTCCTTAACTATAATCCTAACCCTAAGAACACTAAGCCAACACTAACCCAAACCCTAACCCTAATGCTAACACTAACAAGCCTAACCCTAACCATAAAACACTAATCCTAACTATATCCCTAATCCTAACAATCCTAACCCTAGCAGCAACCCTAAACCTAACCCTTTTTCTAACAACCCTATCCCTAACCCTAACCCTTTGAAGCCTATCCCTAATGGTAAACCTAAACCAACCCCTAACAACCCTAACCCTAACCCTAAACATAATACTAAGAACCCTAACCCAATCCATAAACCTAACCCTAACACTTACAAATCAAATGCAAACCATAACCTTTGCAACCCTAAACCTAAAAACCATAACTTTACCCCTAAGAACCCTAACCCTAACCCTAAGAACTCTAACCCTAACACTAACCCTAACCTTAACAAGACTAACTCAACCCCTAACCCTAACCCTAACACTAGCACTAACAACCATAACCCTAAGACTAAAAGCACATCCTTGACCCTTTCCCTAAACCTAACAACCCTAAACCTAGCTGAAACCCTATCTATAGCCCTAACCCTAACAACCCTAACACTAACCTTTACAACCCTAACCCTAACCTTAAAAACATTAAACAAAGCCATAAACCTATTGCTACCACTAGCCCTAGCAACCCTAACACGATCCGTAACCCAAAGAACTCTAACCCTAACCATAAACCAAACCCAAACATATCATTAAATTTAACATCCCTAACCTTAATCCTACAACCCTAATTCTAACTGTTACTTTAACCCTAAACTTAAGCCTAACCCTAACCCTAAGAAACCTAACCCAAACCCTATCCCTAAAAACTCTAAACATAAGTATATCCCTAACCCTAACTACAATCCTAACCCTAAAGCTAACCTTAACAAACCTACCCCTAACCCTATGAACCCTAACCCTAACCGTAAACCTACCATTAACAACCTTAACCCTAACCCTAAGAGCCCTAACCCTAACTGTAAACCTAACCCTACACCTATGAATATACCTAACAAAGCTAACCCTAATAACACTAACACTAACACTAACTCTTACAACCTTAACCCTAACCCTAACAACCCTAACCCTAAAAGATAATCTAACCCTAATCCTAACACTAAGCCTAATAACACTAACCCTAACCCTGATGCTAATCCTAAGCCTAACCATAACAACCCTAACCCAAACCATAACCTTAAGAACCCAACCCTAATTGTAAACCTAACCCTAACAACCTTAACACTAGGAGTAAAGCTAAACCTAAACCTAACACTAAAACTAACCCTAACCCTAAACCTAACACTAACACTAACCCTATCACTAACCCTAACACCCAAACTCTAACCATATCCGTAACCCTAACAACCCTAACCACAAACCTAATACTAATCTGAACCCTAACCATAACCATAAAAACCTTAATCCTATTCATAAACCTAACCCTAAACTTAACAATAACCCAAACCCTGACCTTTACAATGACAAACCAAAGAACCATAACTTTAACCCTAAGACCCTAACTCCAACCCTAACCCTAAGAACTCTAACACCAACCCTAACACTAACCCTAACCTTAACAAGTCTAACCCTACCCCTAATGCTAACCCTAACCCAAATGCTAATGCTAACAACACTAACCCTAACACTAACAACTGAACCCTAACCCTTTCCCTAACTATAAAAACCCTAAACTTAACCATAACCCTAACTTTAAACTTAACCCTAACATTCCTAAAATAACCCCTAACCTTTACAACACTAACCCTAACCCTAAAAACCCTAACCATAACCATAAACATACCCCTACCCTTGCCCCTAAACCTAACAACACTAACCCTAACCCTATGAACCCTAACCCTAACTCTAAACCTACCCCTACTGACCCTAACCCTAACACTAACCATAAACATACCATACACCTAAGACTATACCTTACAAACTTAACCCTAACAACCCTAACCCTAACACTAACACTAATCCTAACCCTTACAACTCTAACCCCAACAACCATAACCCTAACAGATAACTTAACCCTAATCATAACACTAAACTTAACAACACTAACCCTAACCTTAACCCTAATCCTAACAACCCTAACCCAAACCCTAATCCTAAGAACCCAACCCTAATTGTAACCTAACCCTAACAACCTAAACCCTAAGAGTAAACCTAATTTTAACCCTAACACTAAACCTAACCCTAAGTCTAGCACTAACAATTACCCTCTCAATAACCCAAACCTCCAAACCTTAACCATATCCCAAACTCTAACAAACCTAACCCTAACTGCAAACCTAACGCTAACCCTAAGAACCATAACCCTATCCCAAAACCTAACCCTAACCTTAACAATCCAAACCCAAACCCTAAACTTTATAACCCTAACCTAAGAATCATAACCTTAACCCTAAGTACCCTAACCATAATCTTAACCCTAAGATCTCTAACCCAAACCCTAACACTAACCCTAACCTTAACAAGCCTACCCCTACCCCTAACCCAAATGCTAACACTAACGCTAACAACCCTAACCTTAACACTAACAACCAAACTCTAAACTTTCCCTAACCCTAACAACCATAAGCATAACCATAACTCTAACTTTAACCCTAACCCTAACAACCCTAACCCTAACCTTAACCTTTACAACCTTAACCCTAGCCCTAAAATCCTAACCATATCAATAAACCTACCCCTACCCCAAACAACCCTAACACTATCTGTAACCTAAATCTATCATTAATTCTAACAAACCTAACCCTAACATTAACAACCCTAATGCTAACTTAAATCTAACCCTAAGCCTAAGTGCAACCCAAACCCTAACCCTGACCTTAACTTTAATGATAACACTAACAACCCTAACCCTAACACTACCCCTAAAATCTCTAAACCTACCTATATACCTAACCTTAACAATCCTAACCTTAACTGCAACGCTAACCCTAAAATTTCTAACCCTATCACTATGAACCCTAACTGTAAACCAACCCATAACAAACCTAACCCTAACCCTAAGAGCCCTAGTCCTAACCATAAACCTAACCCTACACCAAAGACTATACCTAACAACCTTTACCCTAACAAACCTAAACCTAACCCTAACACTAACCCTAACCCTAATAGATAAACTAACCCTAACCCTCACACTAAACCTAACAACCAGAAACCTAAACCTAACCCTAACCCTAAGCCTAACCTACACAACCAAAACCACATCTCTAATCCTAAGAACCCAGCCCTAACCATAAATCTAACACTAACAACACTAAGTCTAACAATAAACATAACCTTAACAACAGTAACCCTAACTCTAACACTAACACTAACAACACTTACCCTAACCCTAACAACCCTAGCCTAATAGTAAACCTAATCTTATCCCTAACACTAACCTAAAAACCATAACCCTAACCATAACCCTAACCCTTAGCCTAACCCTAGCAACTCTAACTGAATCCCTAAGTTCCCTAACCATAAAACCCTAACCCTAACAACCCTACACTAACAATAAACTGAATCCTAACAATAACACCAAACCTAACAACCATAACCCTAGCCCTAATTTAACCCTAACCCTAAGAATCCTGGAGCCTAACATAAAGAACCCTAACCTTAACCCTAACAACCCTAACCGTAATGCTAACCCTAACCCTAGTGCTAACCCTAAAACTGTAACCATAACCCTAGCCCTAAACCTTACAGCCCTAACCTTAACCCTATTCCTAAAGATAACAAGCCAAACAACCATAAATGTAACCCTAACCCTAAAACTAACAACCCTAACCCTAACAACCAAAACCCTAACCCTAACACTAACCTTTACAACACTTACCCTAAATTAAACCTAAACCTAAAAACCCTTACCCTAAGAACCCTAACTCTAACCCTAAATCTAACTAACATAACCATAAACCTAAGAATACTAACCCTAATCCTAGGAATCCTAATTCTAAACCTAATGCTAACTGTAAAACAAACACTAACACTAACACTAACAAACCTAATGCTTGCCCTAACCCTAAAAACCCTAATCCTAGCAATATCCATAGCCCTAACATTCCTAACCCTACCAAAACCCTAATCCTAACCATCACAACCCTAACCCTAACAGTATACCTAATAACCCTATCCTAACCCTAAAAACCCCAAACCAACTGCAATCCTAACCTTACCCTAAACCTAACAACCCTAACCCTAGCTCTAACCTTAAACCTAACCCTCACTCTCATGCTAACCCTAACAACCATAACCCTAATCCTAACAACCATAACATTAAGCCTAATTGTAACCTTTACAACTGCTTCCCTAACCCTAATACTAACCCTAAGAACACTAACCAAACACTAACCCAATCCCTAAAACCAATGCTAACCCTAACAAACCTAACCCTAACCCTAAAAACCCTAACCCAAACTATATGCCTAACACTAACAACCCTAACCCTAACCAAAACCCTAATTCTAAAAACCCTAACCATAAACTTAACCCTATGAAGCTTAACCCCAGCTGTAAACCTAACCCTACCCCTATGAACCCTAACCCTATCCCTAACAAAAACAAACCTAACCCTAACTGTAAACTTAACCTTAAATCTAAGAACCATAACCTTAACTCTAACAACCATAACCCTAACCCTAAGAAGTCTAACACTAACCCTAACATTAGCCATAACCTTAACAAGCCTAACCCTACCTCTACTCCTAACACTAACACAAAGGCTAATGCTAAAAACCCTAACTCTAACACTAACAACCCAACCCTAAGCATTTCCATAACCCAAAAAATCATAAACATAATTGCAACCCTAAATTTACCCCTAACCCTAACAGCCATAACCTTAACCCTAACCTTTACACCCTAACCCTAACCTTAAAATCCCTAACCATAACCATTAACCTACCCCTAACCCTAACAACCCTAACGCTATAAAAAACCCAAAGAACTCTAAACCTAACCATAAACCTAACATAAAACTATCATTAATACTAACAATCCTAACTCTACCCCTAACAACCCTCATGCTAAATGTACCCCTAACCATAACACTAAGGCTAATCCTAACCCTAACCTGAAAACCTATACCTAACCCTAATTATAATGCTAATGCTAACATTTCTAACCCTAAAGCTAACCCTAAAAACTCTACATTTAACTATATAACTAACCCTAACAAACCTAACCCTAACTGCAAGCCTAACCCTAAAACTAACAACCCTAACTGTACCCATATGAACCCTAAAACTAACTGTAAACATACCATTAACAACCCTAACCCTAACCCTATGAGCCTTAACCCTAACCATAAACCTAACCCTATAACTAAGACAATACCTAACAACCCTAACATTAACATCCATAACACTAACCCTAACACTAAACTTAACACTTACATCCCTAACCCTAACAACTGTAACCCTAACAGATAACCTAACCCTAACCGTAACATGAAACCTAGCAACACTAACTCTAACTCTAACCCTAACCCTAACTCTTACCATAAACCTAACCCTAACCCTAACACCCCTAACCCAAACACTAACCCTAGGAAACCAAACCTAACTGTAAACCTAACCTAAACCCAAACAACCCTAAGCCTAACAGTGAAGCTAACACTAACCTTAACAACCATAACCCTAACCCTAACACTAACCCTAACCCAATAACCCTAACACTAATCCTAACCACCATATCGTAACAGTAAACCTAATCTTAAAACTAACACTAAGCCTAACCCTAACAATTATAACCAAAACCCTAAGGTCCCTAACCTTAACTCTAACTAACACAACCTAACCAAAATCCTAACAAACCTAACCCTAACCACAACCCTAAATCTACCCTTAACCCTAACAATCCTAACCAAAAACCTAAATATAACCCTAACCCTAACATCCCTAATCTTAACCCTGACCCTAACCCTAAACCTAAGCCTAATCCAAATAATAACACTAACCTTAACCCTTACAACCCTAACACTAATCCTAACCCTAACCATAAAACTAAACCTAACCCTAACAACAATAACCATAACCCTAACCTTTACAACCCTAAATCTAAGAACCATAAGCTTAACCCTAAGAACCCTAACACTAACCCTAAGAACCCTAATCCTAACTTTACCAACCCTAACCCTAACAACCCAACACTAAACCTTTCCCTAAACCTAACAACCCTAAACCTAACAGCAACCCTAACCCTAACCCTAACAACCCAAACCCTAATGCTAACCCAATGAATCCTAACACTAACTGTAAACCTAACCCTAAGTACTCTAACACTAACTCTAAGAGCCTTAAGCCTAACCATAAAATAAACCCTACACCTAAGACTATAACTAACAAACCTAACACTAACAACCCTAACACTAAACCTAACAACCCTAACCCTAAACCTAACCTTATGCCTAACCCTAACAACTCTAAACCAAACCCTAACACTAAGAATCCATCCCTAACCATAAACCTAACCCTAACAACCCTAACCCTAATAGTAAAACTAACCCTAACCCTAAACCTAAGCCTAAACATAACATCCCTAACCCTAAAACTATCTATAACCATAAACCTAACCCTTGCATTAACCATAACAACTGTAACCATAACCCTAACCCTTACAACCCTCATCCTAAACCTATCCCTACACATAACAACCCTCACTTTAACTGTAAACCTAACACTAATCCTAACACTATCCCTAACCCTTAAAACTCTAAATCTAACTTTACCCCTAACCATAACACTAAACCTAAACCTAACAAGCCTAAACATAACCCTAACTTTAAGAACCCTAACAATAACTGTAAACCTCATGCTAAACCTAACACTATATCTAACTACCCTAACCATAACTCTAACAACCCTATCCCTAACACTAACACTAACACTAACACTAACACTAACACTAACACTAACACTAACACTAACACTATTCCTTACAACACTAACCCTAAAATTACCCTAACACTAACAACCCTAATCCTAACAGTAAACCTAATCCTAACCCTTACCTAATAACGGTAACCCTAACACTAAGCCTAACCCTAAAAACTGTAACCATAACCCTAACCTTAAGAAGTCTAACCCTAAACTTAAGCTTAACCCTATCCCTAACAACCCTGCCCCTAACCTTAACCTTTACAACCCTAGGCCTAAGAACCATAACCTTAACCCTAACAACCCTAACCCTAACCCTAAGAATCCTAACCCTAACATTAAGACTAACCATAACCTTAACAAGCCTAACAATAAACCTAATCCTAGTCCAAATGATATTGCTAACAACCATAACCCTAACTAAACAACCTGAAACCTTTCTCTAACCCTAATATCCCTAAACCTAACCACAACCCTAACTTTAACTGTAACCCTAACAACAATAACACTTTTCCTAACGCTAACCCTAACCTTTACAACCCTAACCCAACTCTATCCCTAAGCCTAACTCTAACAACCCTAACCCTAACCTTAACATGAAACCCCCCAAAATTAAACATAACTGTAAAAATAACCCTAACCCTAATAACCCTAACACTTACCATAACCCAAAGAACACTAGCACTAACTGTAAACCTAACTATAACCCTAACAATCCTAACCTTAACACTAAGAGCCATAAATCTAACTGTAAACCTAACTGTACACCTAAGACTATACATAACAACCCTAACACCAACATCCCTAACTGTAACCCTAACACTTAAAACACTAACCCTAACCTTAACAACCCTAACCCTAACAGTAAACCTAACTCTAACACTAAGCCTAACAACACTAACACTTACCATAACCTTAACCCTAACAACCCAAACCCAAACCCAAACCCTAACCCTAAGATCCCAACCCTAACCATAAACCTTACACTACCAACCATAACCTTAACCGTAAACCTAACCATAATCCTAACACTATACATAACAACCCTAACCCTAACAAACCTAACTCTATTCCCAACCCTAACACTAACCCTAACCCTTACATCCATAATCCTAATTCTAACATGAACATCCTAACCCTGAACTTAAACCTAATCCTACCCATAACACTAAACCTAATTCCCCTAATCCTAACCCTAAGCCTAACACTAAAAATCCTAACCCTAAGAACCCTAACCATAAACCTAATGTTAACAACTCTAATCCTAACCTTAAACTTTACAATCCTAAACCTAGGAACCATAACCTTAACCCTTAGAACCCTAACACTAACCATAAAAATCCTAACCCTTAAACTAACACTAACCCTAACCTTAAAAGCATAACCCTAACCCAACACTAATGCTAACAACTCTAACAGTAACTCTAAAAACCCAACCCTAACCATTTAACTATCTCTAACAACCCTAAACCTAACCACAACCCTTACTTTAACCCTCACACAAACAACGAAACCCTAAGACTAACCCTAACCTTTACAGCAATAACCTTAACCCTAACCCTGACAACCCTAACCATAAACCTAGCCATAATAACACTACCCCTAAATATAAACTTAACCCTAACTCTTACTCTAAAACTAACAACCATAACCCTAACCCTAACAACCTTAACCCTAACCATAACCCAAACCCTAACCACAACTATAACAAAACCCTAACAACCATAATCCTAACCCTAACTGTAAGAACTCTAACCCTGAGTAAACCTAAGCAAACCCTGACAATAAACCTAAAAACCCTAAGGATAACCATAACAACCCTTACCCAAAACGTAAACCTAAAACTAAACTTAACACTAATGCTAACTCTAACCACAAAAACCCTAACCCTAACCCTTACAACCCTAACCCTAACCCTATTCCTAAACATAAAAACCTTAACCCTAACCATAAACTTAAACCTAACCCTAACAACCCTAACCCTAACACTAAACTTTACAACACTTGCACTAAACCTAACCCTAACACTAAGAACTCTAACCGTAAGAACACTAAACCTAACACTAATCCTAACCCTAACAACCCTAATCTTAACCCTAACCCTAAGATCACTAACCTTAAGAATCCTAAAGCCAACCCTAATGCTAACCATAACATGCAAACCCTAAAAACTCTAACTATAACATAAACCTAACCCTAAGAAACATAACCCTAACCCTAAATCTAAGAACATTAAACCTTACACTAAGAATCTTAACAAACCATAGCCATAATCCTAACCTTAGCCCTAGCAAAGATAACCCTAACCCTAATCCTAAGAACCCTAAGCCTAACGGTAAACTTAAACCTAACAACCATAACCGTACCCCATGAAACTTAACACTAACTATAAACATACCATTAACAACCCTAACCCTAAGAGCCTTAACCCTAACCATAAACTTAATTCCACACCTTAGACTATACCTAACAACCCCAACATTAACAACCATAACAATAACCCTAACAATAACCCTAACACTTACATCACTAACTCTAACAACTGTAACCCTAACAAATAACCTAAACCTAAACCTAACACTAAATCTAGCAACCCTAACCTTAACTCTAACCCTAACCCTAACACTTACCATAAACCTAACACTAACACTAAGCCTAACCCTAACAACCCTAATCTAAACACTAACCCTAGGAAACCAACCCTAACTAAACCTAACCCTAAATGTAACAATCCTAAGACTAACAGTGAAGCTAACCTAACCTTAACAACCATAACCCTAACACTAACCACCATACCCTAACAGTAAACCTAATATTAACCCTAACACTAAACCTAACAACCATAGCCATAACCATAACCCTAAACTTAAGCTTAACCCTAACAACTCTAAACAAAACCCTAAGATCCCTAACCCTAACTCTAACTTAACCATAACCAAAATCCTAACTAACCTAACCCTAACCACAAACCTAATGCTAACCCTAACAATCCTAAATAAAAACCTAAAACTAACCCTAACCCTAACATCCCTAACCCTAACACCCTTACCCTAAGCCTAACACTAACAACCCAAATCCTAACCCTAAGAACCCTAACCCTAAGTGGAAAATTAACCCTATCAGGAACACTAAACCTAACATACCTAACACTAAAAACCCTAACCCTAACCACAACCCTAATGTTAACACTAACAACCAGAACACTAACCCTAACCCCAGGAACTCTAACCCTAATCATAAATCTAACCAAACCCTACACTCAACCTAAAAACCCTAACCCCAACAAAACTAACCCTAACCCTTAATCTAACCCTAATGCTAACCCTAACAACCATGACACTAACCCTAACCTTACCCTAGCCTGTACAACCCTAATCCTAACACAATCCCTAAACATAACCACCCTAACTGAAAACCTAACCTTAACCGTATTAATAACACTAATCTTAACCCATGCAACTCTAACCCTAAACCTAACCCAAACCCTCACCATAAACCTAAACCTAACCCCAAGAACCCTAACCATAACTCTAATCTTTACAACCCTAAACCTAAGAACCATAATCTTAACCCTAAGTAACCTAACACTAACACTAAGAACCCTAACCCTAACCTTAACAACCCTAACCATAACCCTAACAACCTAACCATGAACCCTTTCCCTAACCCTAACAACCCTAAATCTAACAACAACCCTAACCATAACCATAACCCTAACAACCCAAACCCTAATTCTAACCCAATGAGTCTAACCCAAACAGTAAACTTAAACCTAACCCTAACATCCCTAACACTAACTCTAAGAGCCCTAACCCTACCCGTAAACTGAACCCTACATTTAAGACTAAAATTAACAAACTTAACCCTAATAACCCTAACACTAAACCTAACAGCCCTAACCCTAAACCAAACCCTAACACTAAGAACACATCCCTAACCATAAACCTAACCCTATCAACCCTAATAGTAAACCTAACCCTAAACCTAACAACCCTAACCCTAACACTATCCCTAACCCTAAACCTAACACTTGAGCTAACACTAACAACTGTAACCATAACCCTAACCCTTACAACCCTAATCCTATCCCTATCACTACACATAACAACCCTCACTTTAACCATAAACCTAACACTAATTCTAACATTATCTCTAACACTTATAACCCTAAACCTAACCTTAACTCTAACAATAAACCTAACCCTAATAAACCTAACTCTAACCCTAACTTTAAGAAATCTAACAATAACTGTAAACATTGCCCTAGACTTAACACTATATCTAACTACCCTAACTATAAACCTAACAACCCTAGCCCTAACACTAACATTAACACTACTCCTTAGAACCCTAATCCTAACATTACCCTAACCCTAACAAACCTAACTCTAACAGTAAACCTAATCCTAACCCTAATCCTAACCTAATAATCCTAACCCTAACCCTAGCCTAACCCTAACCCTAAATTTAAGCTTAACCCTATCCCTAACAACCCTACCCCTAACCCTAACTTTTACAACCCTAAGCCTAAGAATCATAACTGTAACACCAACAACCCAAACCCTAACTCTAAGAACCCTAACCCTAACATTAAGACTAACCCTAACCTTAACAAGCCTAACAATAAACCTAAGCCTAGTCCAAACAATATTGCTAACAACCCTAATCCTAACTCTAACCATACCAAAAGAACCCTAAACTTTTCTTTAACCCTAACATCCCTAACCTAACCACAACCCTAACTTTAACTGTAACCCTAACTACCCTAACCCTTTTCCTAACCCTAAAACTAACCTTTACAACCATAACCCCAACCCAATCCCTAAGCCTAACTCTAACAACCCTAACCTTAACATGAACCCTAAAAAACTGACCATACCAGTAAAAATAACCCTAACCCTAATAACCGTAACACTAACCATAACCCAAAACACACTAACCATAACCACAAACCTAAATATAACCTTAACAATCCTAACCCTAAGAGCCCTAAACCTAACCATAAACCTAACCCTACAACTAAGACTATATCTAACAACCCTAACACTAACATCCCTAACTGTAACCCTAACACTTAAACACTTACCCTAACCCTAACAACCCTAGCACTAATAGTAAATCTAACCCAAAAACTAAGCCTTAAAACACTAACCCTAACCCTAAGCCTAACAACCCTAACCCAAACACTAACCCTAAGAACTCAACCTTAACGATAAACCTTACCCCAACAACCCTAACCCTAACCGTAAACCTAACCCTAACCATAACACTATACATAACAACCCTAACAACGCTAACTCTATTTCCAACACTAACACTAACCATAACCCTTATATCCCTAACCCTAATCCTAACACAGACATCCTAACCCTAATAGCAAACCTAATCCTACCTGTAACACTAAACCTAATTCCCCGAACCCTAACCCTAACACTAACCCTAAGCCTAACCCTAAAAACCCTAACCCTAACTCAAACAAAAAACCTAATGCTAACAACTCTAATCCTAACCTTAAACTTTAAAACCCTAAATCTAAGAACCTTAACCTTAACCCTAAGAACTCTAATGCTAACCCTAAAAATCCTAACCCTTCACTAACACTAACCTTAACCTTAAAAGCCTAACCCTAACCCTACAATACAACCCTACCAATTTCCCTAACCCTAACAACCCTAAACCTAACTGCAACCCTTACTTTAAGCCTAACCCAATCAACCTTAACCCAAATGCTCACCATAAACTTTACACTAACCTTGACCCTAACAACCCTAACCCTAAACCTAACCTTAAGAACAGTAACCATAAGTGTAACATAACCCTAACTCTTATTCTAAAACTAAGAACTATAACCCTAGCCCTAACAACCCTAACCCTAACAACCTTAACCATTACACTTTCCCTAACCCTAACCCTAATAACCCTAACTCTAACACTAACCCTAACAATAAACATAACGCTAACAATAACCATAACACTAACCCTAATGCTAAAAACCCTAAACCTAATACTATCCCTAAACCTAACAACCCTAAATATAACCACAACACTAGCCCTAATCTTAACAACCCTAACCCTAACTGTAAACCTAACCCTAACTATATCCCTAAACCTTACAACCCTAACCTAAACCTAACATTAACAACTCTAACCCTAACACTAACCTTAAGAACCCTAACCCTAACCATAAACCTAGCCCTAAACCTAATGCTATATCTAAAAGCCATAACCCTAAAAACCCTAACCCTAATCCTAACCCTAACACTAACCCTCACCCTTACAACCCTAACCCTAACATTACGCTAATCCTAACCCTAACAAACTTAACCTTAACAGTAAACCTAATCCTAACCCTAACACTAAACCTAAAGAGGCTAACCCTAAATTTAAGCCTAACTCTAACAACCCTAACCATAACCCTAACCCTAAGAATCCTAACCCTAACTGAAACCTAACCCTATCTCATAACCCTGACCCTTCCCTAACATTTACAACCCTAAACCTAAGAACCATAACCTTAAACCTAGGAACCGAAACTCTAACCCTAAGAATCCTAACCCTAACTCTAAGACTAATCCTAACCTTAACAAGCCTAAGAATAAAACTAACCTATCCCAAACGCTACCACTAACAACTCTAACCCTAACCCTAACAACACAATTCTAAACATTTCTCTAACCCTAACAACTCTAAACCTAACCGCAATCCTAACTTTAACCATAACCCTAACAACCCTAACCCTTTCCTTAAACCTAACCCTAAACTTTAAAACCCTAAACCCCACCCTAACCCTAACATTAACAACCCTAACAATAACCCTACCCTTAAAAAACTATCCATAACCGTAAACTTAACCCTAACACTAACAACCCTAATACTAACAGTAAACCAAAGAATTATAACCATAAACATTAACCTAACTCAAACCCTAACATTAAAACTAGCAAACCTAACACTAACACTAACCCACACAAGCCTAACCCTAGCTATAACCCTAACATTAATCATAACCCAAATCTTAAGAAAGCTAACCTTAACCATAGCCCTAACCCTAACACTACAGCTAACCCTAACAACCCTAACCCTAAAACACACCCTAAAAATTCTACACCTAACTGTATCCCTAACCCAAACAACCCTAATCCCAACAACAAAACAAACCCTAACCCTAACCCTAACTACACTAACTGTAACCCTAGGAACTGTAATTCTAACTGTAAACCTAACACTAACCCTAAAACCCTAAATCTAAGAGCCCTAACCCTAACTGTAAACCTAACCCTAGACCTAAGACTATATCAAACAACCCTAAACCTAAGAACCACAACCGTAACTCTAATACTAAACCTAACACTTACAACCAAACTCTAAACCTAAGAACTCTAACTCTAACAGTAAACCTAACCCTAACACTAAACCTAACAACCGTAACCCTAAGCCTTACCCTAAAAACCCTAACCCAAACCCTACCCCTAAGGACCCTAACCCTAACCCTAACAACCATAACCTTAAGGGTAAACTTAACCCTAACCCTAACAATAAACCTAAGACTTATCCTAAACCTAACACTAACAATAACCATATCACTAACCCTAACACAACAACCCTAATCATATACCTAATCCTAACAACCCTAACACTAACCACAAACCTAAAACTAACCCGAACCCTAACCCTACCCCTAAGAAACCTAACTCTATCTGTAAAGCTAACCCTATTCCTTACAACACTAACCCACACACTAACCTTAACACCCCTAAACCTAGGAACCATAACCTTAACCCTAACAACCCTAACCATAACCCTAACCCTAAGAACTCTAACCCTAACATGAACCATAACATTAACAAGACTAACCTTACACTTAATCCTAACCCTAATGCAAACTCTAACACTAATAACCCTAATCCTGACACTAACAACCCAACCCTAACCCTTTCCCTAACCCTAACAACCCTAAACAAAACCAAAACCCTATCTATAACCCTAACAACCCAAACCCTAACCCTAACCTTTAGAACCTTAACCTTAACCAAAAAAACCCTATTACCGTAAACCTACCTGTACCCCTATCCCTTACCCTAACAATCCTAACACTATGCGTAATCCAAGGAACTGCAACCCTAATTGTAAACCTAACCCAAACCTATCATAAAATATAACATCTCTAAACCTAACTGCTAACAAGCCTAACACTAACTGTAACACTAACTCTAATCCTAATCCTAACCCTAAACCTAAGAAACCTAACCTTTAACCTAAACCTAACCCTAAATTTAATGCTAACACAAATAACCCTAACCATAACCCTAAAAACTCTAAATCTAACTATATCCCTAACTCTAACAACCTTAACCCAAACTGCAACCCTAACCCTAACAAAGCTAACCCTAACCCTATGAACCCTTACCCTAACGGTAAGCCTACCCCTAACAACCCAAACCCTAACCATTACCATAAGAGCACTAACCCTAACCATAAACCTAACACTACAGCTAAGACAATACCTAACAAACTGAACCCTAACAATCCTAACCCAAACCCTAACCAAAAGAACAGACCCTAATCATAAACCTAACCCTACCAAACCTAAGACTAACAATAAACCTAACCCTAACTGTAACAACCCTAACCCTAACTTTAATGCTAACACTAACAACCCTAAACATAACCCTAATCATAACTTTAACGCTAACACTAACAACCCTAAAACCTATAAACCTAACTATATCACTTACCCAACAACCCTAATCCTAACTTCAACCCTAACCCTAATCTTAACCCTAACAACCTTAACCCTAACACTATGAACCCTAACTGTATCCATAAACCTACCCCTAACAAAACCTAACATTAACCTTAACCCTAACAACCCTAAGCTTAACTGTAAATATAACCCTAAAACTAACACTGTCCCTAACAACCCTAACTATAACCCTAACCTTAACACTAACCCTAACCCTTATAACCCTAACAGAAACACTAACACTAACAACCCTAACACTAAAAGTTAACCTAATCCTAACCCTAACACTGAACCTAACAACTCTAACCCTAACACTAACCCTAAAATCTCTAACCCTAACCCTAAGAACCCTAACCCTATCCATAATCTTAACACTTAACCCTAACCTTTACAACCCTAAACCTAAAAACCATAATCTTAACCCTAAGAATCCTAACCCTAACCCTAAGAATGTAAACCCTAACCAAAACATAACCCTAACCTTAACAAGTCTAAACCTAACCCTAACCCTAAACTGAACACTAACACTAACAAACCTAACCCTAACAACCCAAACCTAAAAATTTACCTTACATAACATCCTAAACCTAACTGCAACCCTAACTTTATCCCTAATCCTAATAACACTAACCCTAAACTTTACAACCCTAACCCTATCCCTGTTCCTAACCCTAACAACCCTAACCTTAACCCTAAAAACCCTAAACATAACCTTAAACCTATCCTTAACCCTAACCCTAAAATCCCTAACACTATCTATAACCCTAACCCTAACCTTAACAGCCTTAACCCAAACCCTAACACTAAGAAACCAACCCTATTTGTAAGCTTAACCCTAACAACCCTAAGCCTAACAGTAAAAGTAACAACAACACCAACAAACCTTACCCTAACTGTAACCCTAACAACCCTACACTAACAGTAAACCTAATTTTAACAATAACATTAAACCTAACAACCATAACTCTAACAATAAACCTATACTTAGCCTAACATTAACAACTCTAACCAAAAACCTAAGATACCTAACCATAACCCTAACAACCCAAACCCTAACCCTAACCCTAATAACCCTAACCCTAACAGTAAACCTAATCCTAAACCTAACATCCCTAACCATAACCCTAACTCTAAAAACCCTAACCCTAAAACTAACCTTAAATCTAACCCTATCAAACCTAACCCTAACCTTCACCCTAATAATAAACTTAACCCTATTGCTGACACTATAACAACCCTAACCCTAACTCTTACAAACCTAACCCTAACCCTAAGTCTAACCCTAACCCTTAGAAGCCTACCCTAACCATAAACTTAACCCTAACACCCTAACACTAACAGTAAAACTAACCCTAACCCAAACACTAAACCTAAAATATTAAGCCTAACAATAAACCTATCTGTAAGCCTAAAAACCCTTACCCTATCCCAAACACCTACCCTAACCCTAACAACCATAACCCTAACAACTCTACCCTAACAGGAAACCTAATATTTTCCCAACACTAAACCTAATAATCATAACTCTAACCATAACTCTAAACATAAGCCTAACCCGAAAAAAAATGAACTGAAACCCTAAGATCCCTATCCCAAAACCTAACAACCCTAACACTAACCAAAGCCCAAACAAACCTACCCTAACTGTAAACCTAATCCAACCTTAACACTAACCTAACGAAGATAACCCTAACACTAACCCTAAGATCCCTGACCCTAACCCTAAGAATACTAAGCCTAACTTTAACAACCTTAACTCTGTCCACATCCTTAATGCTAAACATAACCCTAACAACCATAATGATAAACCTAACCCTAACTGTAAACATAACACTAACTGTAAACCTAAACAATCACTAACACTAAACCTAAAAGCCCTAACCTTATCCCTAACAACCCTAACCCTAAACATAACGGTAACCCTAAACCTAAATCTAAAGCTAACTGTAATAACTCTAACCATAACCCTAACACAAACCATAACCCTACCACTTACAACCCTAACCACAACCCTAACAAGCCTAACACTAACAGTAAGCCTAAACCTAACACTAAACTTAACACACCTACCCCTATTCACAACCATAATGCTAAACCTAACCCTAACAACCATAACCCTAACCATAATGGTAACCCTAACCTTAACTCTTACTACTCTAACTTTAACCCTATCCCTAAACATAACAATCCTAACACTAACTGTAAACCTAACCCTAAAAATAGCAACACTATCCCTAACACTAACAACCCTAACCATAATCTTAACCCTAACATTAACCTTTACAACACTTACCCTAAACCTAACCCTGACCCTAAGAACCTTAACACTAAACCTAACACTAACTCTATACCTAACCAAAAAGCTAAGCCTAACAACTCTAACCATAACAATAAACCTAACCCTAACCCTTACTACTCTAACCTTAACCCTATCCCTAGACATAACAAACATAACACTAATCGTAAACCTAACCCTTACCATAACCCTAACTCTAAATCTAACAAATCTAACCCTAATTCTAATAACCATAACCCTAACACTAATCCTAACACTAACCATTTCAAAACTTACCCTAATCCTAACCCTAACAAACTTAACCTAATCCTAACACTAAGAACACTAACTCTAATCCTAAGAATCCTAATTGTAAACCTAATGCTAACCCTAACACTAATACTAACAACCCTAATTCTAAAATCCCTAACCCTAACCATATTCCTAACCCTAACAACCCTAACTTTAACCCTAAAAACCCTGAATCTAATCATAACCCTAACCCTTACCCTAACCCTAACAACCTTAGCCCTAACTGTAACCATAAACCTAACCATAAACTTCATGCTAAACTTAAAATCCCTAACCTGTCACAGTAAAAACCCGCCATGAGATATGTTTTGAATGAGGTTTATTTTGTGAGGATCACTTACAAAACAGGGAAGGTTTTAGGAGAAAGTTAAGCCTCCGCGCTCTCCAGTTGCTGGCCTGGAACTCTCTCTCTGCCACTAACTGGAAGTCCCGCCCCTTCACCAGCGTTCTGCACCAGAGACCTGAGAGACCTCTGCGCCTGCATCCTGTCTCTCTCCAGGAATTGTCCGAATCGTGTTCTGTTGTGACTCACACATGTACAGCTCCTGATTTCCCGCTACACTAACCCTAATGCTGACAACCATAAACCCAAACAACCATAACCTATACAACCCCTGCCCTAACCATAATCCTAACCCTAATAACACTAAGCCAATACTAACCGAAACCCTATATCTAACACTAACCCTAACATGCCTAACCCTAACCCTAAAAACCCTAAACCTAACTATAACCATAACCCTAACAACCCTAACCTTAGCTGCAACCCTATCCCTAACCCTAATCCTAACAATCTTAACCCTAAATCTAACCCTATAAAGCTCATCCCTAACCATAAACCTAAACCTACCCCTAACAACCCTAACCTTAAGAACCCTAACCCTATCCATAAACCTAACCCTAATGCTTACAAGACTAACCCAAACCCTAACCTTTACAACAAAAAAATCAAAGAACCATAGCCTTAACCCTAAGAACCCTAACCTTAACAATAATAACTCTAACCCTAACATTTACCCTAACCTTAACAAGAGTAACCCTTCCCCTAACCTTAACCCTAACCCAAATGCTAACACTAACAACCATAACCCTAACAACTAACAACCCAACCCTAACACTTTCCCTCACCCTAACAACCCTAAATATAACTGAAACCCTATCTATAAGCCTAACCCTATCAACACTAACCCTAACCTTTACAACCCTAACCCTAACACTAACACTAAAAACCCTAAACATAACCGCATTCCTAACCCTAACCCTAACCCTGACAACACTAACCCTAATGCTTTCCCAAACCATAACAACCCTAACCCTAACCATATAGCTTATCCTAAAAACCCTAACCATAACACTAAGAATCCTAAACCTAAGAGTTAACCTAACCCTAATAAACCTAACACTAACCATACACCTAACCCTAATCCTAACAATCCTAACCATAACCCTAACCTTAAGAACCCTATATAACCCTAACTTTAACCCTACCAACTATAACCTTAAAACTAACTCTAACCCTAACCTTAACCCTAACACTAAGATCCCTAACCTTAACCCTAAAAATTTTAACCCCAAACCTGACGTTAACCCTAACCATACCAGAAGAACCCTAACCCTAACCATAAACCTAATCCACCCTAACACTAAACCTAACAACCTTAACCATAACAAATATAACTCTAACCATAAACCTAACCATAACCCTAATACTAACAAGCCTTACCCTAACTGTTAACTTAACCTAACTCTTATACTATACCTAAGAACCTGAACCATAACAACCCTAATCCTAACCCTAACTGTAACCCTTAACTTAAACCTATTAATCCTATCCCTAACCCAAAGAAGCCTAACCTTAATTGTAAAATTAACCCTCACCTTGACTGTCATCCTAGCCCTAACCATAACCCTAAACCTGGCCCTAAAATCCTAACACTAACCGTAAAGCTTACCCTAACAACACTAACCATAACACTAAGAACCATAAACCTAACAGTAAACCTAATCATAACCCTAACAATAATAAACTTTACCCTAACAAACCTAAACCTAACCTTAACCCAAAGCCTAATCCTTACCGTAACCCAACCCTAACATACACAACCCTAATTTTAAACCTAAATCTAATCCTACACTAAACCTAATAACCCAAATCGTAACACTAAACCAAACCCTAACTCTAACCCTGACCCTAACCCTAACCTAAGAACCCTAAATCTAATCGTAAAGGTAACCTTATCCCTAACACTATACCTAACATCCCTAACTCTAACCCTAACAATCATAAACTTAACAGTAACCCTAACACAAACCCAAAATCTTACAACCATAACCTCAACTCTAACCCTAACAACCATATCCCTAACCGTAAACCTAACCCTAACACTAACCTAACAACCCTAACTCTAACAGCAATAACTCTAAGTCTAACACCAATATTAATGCTAACAACCCTAACCCTATAAAGCCAAACCCTAACTATAAACCAAACCCTAAACCTAACATTAAATCCAACAACTATGACCTTAACAATGTAAGCAAAACCCTAAACCTAACTCTAACCATAATCCTAACAACCCTAACCCTAACATTAAGATACCTAACACTATCCATAAACCAAACCTTAACCCTAACACTAAACCTAACATCCCTAAACCTAACCCTAACAGCACTAACCCTAACAGTTAAAACCCTAACCCTATCCCTAACCATAACAACCCTATTCCTAACAGCATCACTAACACTTACCCTAACCCTGACAACCCTAACCCAAACCATATCTACCCTAACCCTATCCTTAACCATAAAGCTTATCATAACAACATTAACCCTACCATTAAGAATCCTAAACCTAATAGTAAACCTAACCCTAAGCCTAACAATAACCCTAACAAACCTAACCCCAACCATAACTTAACCCTATCCCTAACTCTAACAAACATAATACTAACCATAAACCTAACCCTAACAATCCTAACCATAACCCTAACCCTGTGAACCCTAACTCAAACTCTAATTCAAACCCTAACCCTAACAACCATAGCCCTAAAATTAACCCTAAAACTAACACTAAATCTAACCATAAAGATAACCCTAACCCTAACAATATACCTAACAACCTTAACTCTAACCCTAACAATTCTAAACTTAACTCTAACCATAACACTAACCGAAGCCCTTACAACTGTACCCCAACTCTAACACTAACAACCCTAACCCTAATCATAAACCTAATCCTAACCCTAACATAACAACCCTAACATTAAAAACCCTAACCATAACCATAAACCTAACCATAACAACCGTAACCCAAAACCTAAGAAACCTAACCCTAACCATAAATCTAACCCTAATTCTAACCTAACAACCCTAACCCTTACAACAATAACCTAAGCCTAACACTAATGCTAACCCTAACAACCCTAACCCTATGAAGCCTAACCCTAACTGTAATCCTAACCCTAACACTAAAGCTAACAACCTTACCTAAAAAAATGTAACCCTAACCATAAACCTAAAGCAAGCCCTACCACTAAACCTAACATCCTTAACCCTAACCGTAAAAAACCCTAACCCTAACTATTACAACCCTAACCCTACACTAACACTAAAAACCCTATCCCTAATTGCATCCCTATCTCTAACCATAATGCTGACAACCCTAACCCTATCCCAAACCATAACAACCCTAAGCCTAAAAAATAGCCTAACCCTAAACTTAATCCTAACAACCCTAACGCTAACACTAACCCTAACACTATGAAACCTAACCCTAACCGTAAGCCTAACTGTAACCCTAGCACTATACCTCACAACAATATTCCTAATCCTAACAACCCTAACTGTAAACCTAATCCTAACACTAACACTAAACCTAACAACAATAACCCATACCCTAATCCTAACCCTAATATCCCTGACCTTAACCATAACCCTAACACTAACCCTACCAATCTCAACCCAAACCCTAAGAACCCTATCCCTAATCATAAACCTAAACCTAAAGGTAATCCAAAGAGATATCCTAACTCTAACCCTAACAACCATAAACATAACAGTAACCCTAACCCTAAACCTAACAACCCTAACCCTAACCCTAAGAACCCTAACATTAAGGGAAACATAACACTAACCATAAAACTAAACCTAACAACCATAACCCTAACCCTAACAACCCTAACAACTCTAACCCTAACCCTAAGAACCCTAACCTTAACCCTAAAATTTTTAACCTCAATCCTACCATTAACCCTAACACTTAAATATAACCCTAACAACCTTAAATAATCCTAACAACCTTAAATATAACCCTAACCTTAAGAACACTAACTCTAACCATAACCCTAAAAACCATAACCCTAAACCTAACCCTAACACTAACCCTAACCCTAAGAACACTTGCCCTAACCCTAAAAATTTTAACCATAAACCTAATCCTAAACCTAACCCTAACTGTAACCTGAAGATCTCTAACCATAACCAGAACTTAATCCTAACCCTAACCCTAAACCTAACATTCTTAACCCTAACAAAAATATCCCTAACCATAAACCTAAACATAACCCTATTCCTAACAACCTTAACCCTAACCCTAAAAATCCTTACACTAACTGTAAACTTAACACTAACCCTAACACTATACCTAACATCCCTAACCCTAACACTAACAACCCTAACCCTAACCCTAAACGTAACAATCCTAACCCTAACCCCAAGAAACCTAACCCTAAACATAATCCTAACCTGTTGTAGAAAGTTTCCTGGATCCATTTGGGCCTAGAGGTTTTGTACCAGGTGCAGCAGCTGAGGTGTGGAACCTGGTCTGTGCAGTGACTTTTGTCCCCCAAAGAAATGAATCAGATGTTTATATTACTTCATACTGTTTGGCCTAAGTCTTATGCCCATTACTAGCTAGCTCTTTCATCTTAATTCAACCCATTTCCATTAGTCTTCCCACCACGTGGCTCAGCCTGTGGCTCAGCTGGATTCAACATGCTTCCTCTTCGGGGCACGGATGGAGACTGACAAACTCCACCCTTTCCTACATGCCTGCCCTCTGATTCTCCACCCACTTCTACAGTGCTCTACATAGGCCAAAACAGTTTTTTGTTTACAGCACACAGAAAATTTCCACCATATCTCCTCTTTTCTGTCTAATTAAAAGGGAAGGTTTCAATTTCCATATAGCAAAATTACATACAGAACAACTCTAAAGCAGGACTTACAGTCATAATATCCAGTCTATTAATATTCACAAAATTAAAGAGAACATTCCATTATCTACCTTATCATTGTGTGTCTAAAGTTTCATATCTAGTATACCTTTTAAGCTAAAAATAACTATACCTATAATAATTAAACCTTCAACCACATCAGAGACCACAGGATATAATATTATCCAAATAAACAGGAAGTGCACACAACTTCTAAAGTCTAGAAAATGACAGAGATGACATCTGTCTGCCTGGACAGTCACCCAAAGTTCCTTTGTAATGTTGGGGCATCCATCTTCAGCCTGTAGGCTAAGTCACTGACATACATTTCAGTGATGCAGGAAATCAGTCACAGTCCATCAGTTGCTTCTCCTTGTGTCCTGAAGAATGCCTGCAATTTTTTTCTGCAAATCAGGAACCTGAAGGACCATCTTGGCTTGTTCTGCCAACATTCAGAGGTCACTTTCCTATGTAACCTGCATTTCCAGTTTATACGGCATACTATCAAGCAGTCAATACCAGAACAGTTTCTTGTCCAAACACTTCTATGGTGATCAATATAGGCCAAAAACAGTTCCTTTTTTACAGCACATAGAGAACATTCCCACCACACTCACACTCACCATCACCCTAACTCTAACCCTAACCCTATCCCTGAGAACCATAACACTTATCCTAAAAATCCTAACCCAAACCATAATGTTTACCCTAACAACTCTAACACTAACATTAATAACCCTAAACCTAACAGTAAACCTAACCCTAACACTATACCTAACAACCCTAACATTAACCCTAACAAACCTAAACCTAACCATAACCCTAAGTCTAACCCTAAACAAACCCTAACAACCCTAATGCTAATTGTAAACCTAATCCTAACCCTAACACTAAAAATAACAATCCAAAACCTAAGCCTAATTCTAACTCTAAACCTAAAAACCCTAACCATAACCCTGACACACTGAACCTAATCTCTAACCCTAATTGTAACCCTAATTCTAACAACCATAACCCTAAAATTAACCATAACCCTAACACTAAGCCTAAATTCCCTGATTCTCACCCTAAAATTTTAACCCTAACTCTAAACATAATGCTAACCCAACAATAACCCTAACACTAACCATATCTCTTACAATCCTAACCATAACCCTACCCCTAACAAACCTAATCCCAATCATAAACTGAACCCTAACCCTAATCTTAACAACCCTAACCCTAAGAATCCTAACTGTAAACATAACCATAGCCCTAAAACTATACATATCAGCCTTAAACCTAACAATCTTAACCATAACCCTAACAATCCTAAAACGAACCCTAAGAAGCCTAACCTTAATGGTAAACCTAAACCTAAACTAACCCTCTCATTAAAATGAACCCTAATGCTGAGAACCAAAACCTTAACCCTAAAAATCTTAACCATAACCCTAACTCTAACACTAACAACCCTAACCCTAAGCCTAACCCTAACAGTCATAACCCTAATCCTATTCCTAACCCTTACAAACCTAACCCTAACCATAACCCTAACCTAACAACACAAACCCTAAGAAAACTAATCCTAACCATAACCTCAACCTTAAGAATAATAAACGTAACAGTAAAGCTACCCTAACACTACACCTAGCAAAACTAACAATAACCCTAACAATCCTAAACCTAACCATAACCCTAACACTATCACTAACCCTATGAACCCTAATCCTAACAGCAAACATAACCCTAACTCTAACACTATACCTCAAACCAATAACCCTAACTATAACATAAACTTAATCCTAAAACTAACCCTAACACTAAACCTAACACTAACCATAACCCTAACCCTCAGATCCCTAAACCGAACCCTAAGAATCCTAACCCTAACCTTGACTCTAATGCTACCCTAACAACCCTAACCCTAACCCTAACCCTAACTGTAACCCTAAAGCCAACCCTAACAATCCTAATCCTAACCCTAAGTAAGCTAACCCTATCAGTAAACCTAACCAGAAAGATAACCCACAACCTGACCCTAACTCTAAACCTAACAACCCTAAACCTAACAGTAACCCTAACCCTAACAGTAACCCTAACTCTAACCCTAGAAACTCTAACCCTAACTGTAAACATAACCTTAACCCTAATAATAAACCTAACAACCCTAACCCTAATGCTAACAACCCTAACTCTAAACCTAACCCTAGCATTTATAATCCTAACACTAAACCATAAGAATCCTAACCCTCACACTAAGAACCCTAACCACATTAACCCTAACCCTAAGAAGCCAAACTTTAACTGTAACCCTAACCCTCACCCTAACTCTAAACATAACCCTGACCCTAGGAACAATAACACTAATGCAAAAAATCCTAACCATAACCCTAACAATTACCCTAACAAACCAAATCCTAACACCAAGAACCTTAGACTAATAGTAAAACAACCCTAACTCTACCACTATCCCAAACCATAACAACCCTAATACTAACCATAATTCTAAACCTAACCCTATAACCTTAACCCTATCACAAACCCTAACCCTAACAACCCTAACCATAAACCTAACCCTAATCCTAACACTATACCTCATAACAATAATGTTAACTCTAACAGCCCTAACCCTTACCATAAACCTAATCCTAAATCTAACACAAAATAACAACCCTAACCATGACCCTAAACCTATGAACCCTAACTATAACCCTAATTCTAACAATAACCCTAACAACCATAACCCTAAAATTTACCTTAACTCTAACCATAATCCAAAACCTAACCCTAAGAACTCTAACCCTAACCCTAAAATTTTTGCCCTAAACCTAACCCTAACACTAAAGCTCACCCAATATCCCTAATGATAATGAGAATCCTAAACCTTATAAACCTAACCCTAATCCTATCCCTAACTTTAACAAACTTAACCTTAACCATAAACCTAACCCTAACTGTAATCCTAACAACCCTAACCCTAACCCTAAGAACCTTAACTCTAACTATAAACTTAACACTAACCCTAACACTTTACCTAACAACTGTAAACTTCACCCTAATAACCCTAATGCTAACAATAACCCTAACCCTAACAACCCTAACCATAACACTAAATGTAAGAAGCCTAACAGTAATTGTAAACCTAACCCTAACCCCCACCTTAAACCAACCCATAACCCTAACCCTAATCCTGAGAACCCTAACCCTGACCCTAAAAATCTTAACCATAACCCTAACACTAACATTAACTCTAACAACCCAAACCCTAAGAAACCTAACTGTTACCCTATCCCTAATCCTAACTCTAATACTAACCTTAACACTAACTCTAAAAATCCTAAACCTAACTGTAAAGCTAAGCATAACACTAACACTATACCTAACAACCTTAACCCTAAAAATCCTAAACCTAACTCCACCCCTAACACCAACTCAAACCCTTACAACCCTAACCTTAACTCTAACTCAAACAACCCTAAACAAAATCATAAACCTAATCCTATCCCTAACAATAAACCTAATAACCCTAACAATAACTTTAACCCTAAAAAGTCTAACCCAAACCATGACCATAACCCTTACCCTAACATCCCTAACCCTAACACTAAGAATCCTAAACCTAACCATAAACCTAACCCTAACACTAAGATAACAACCCTAAACCTAACAAGAATAACCTTAAGCTTAAGAAGCCTAACCCTAACATAAAACTAACCCTAACACTAAACCTAATATCCCTAACCTTAACAATAACAATCCTAACAACCCTAACCCTAACCCTATTCCAAAATGTAACAACAGTAACCCTAACTGTACACCTAACCTTAAACCTAATTCTAACAATCCTAACTCTAACCTAAGAACCCCAACCCAATCTGCAATCCTAACCTTAACACTAAACCTACATCCCTAAACATAACACTAACCTTAACTGATATTAACCTTAACCATAACCCTAACCCTAAGATCCCTAACCCTAAGAATATTATCCATAACCCTGACTCTAATGCTACCCTAACATCCCTAACCCTAATCCTAACCCTAACCATAATCTTGTCCCTAACCCTAACAACTTTAACCCTAACCACAACACTAGTCCTAAACTTAACCCTAACCACCCTAACCATAATACTAACCCTAAATTAACACTAACCCTAACCCTAACAACCCTACCCTAACCTTAACCCTAACATCCCAAAACCTAGTTCTTTCCCTAAGCCTAACAAATCTAACACTAACTATAAATGAAACCATAATCCTAACAACCCTAATCTAACAATAACCCTGACCTTATGAACCCTAACCCTAACCCTAATCCTAACAACCCTAACTCTAACACTATCCCTATGAACCATAACCCTAACCATAAATGTAACCCTAAGTCTAACACTATACCTCACAACAATAACCCTAACCTTAACCGTAAACCTAATCCTAACACTAAACCTAACAACCCTAAACCAAACTCTAACACTAACTCTTATAACCCTAGCCCTATCTGTAACCCTAACACTAATCCTAACAATCCTAACCCTAAGAATCCCAACCCTAACCATAAACCTAACCCTAAAGGTAACCCAAAGACAGACCCTAACTCTAACACAAACAGCCCTAACCTTAACAGTATCCCTAACCCTAAACCTAACAACCATAACCCTAAAAACCCTAACCCTAACTGTAAACTTAACCCTTACACAAAATATAACAACAATAACCCTAACTAACATTTATAACCCTAACCCTAAACCATAAGAATCTTAACCCTAAGAACCCTAACTTTAATGGTAAATATAACCCTAACAACCCTAATCCTAATAATAACGGTAATCCTAAGAACCATATCCCTAAACCTAAAAATTTTAACCCTAACCCTAACACTAACTCTAACAACCATAACCCTAACCCTAAATCTAACCCTAACAACCCTAACCCTATCCCTATTCTTATTAAACCTAACCCTAATCATAAACCTAACCCTAACAATAATCCTAACAACCCTAACCATAACCCTAACCTTAAGAACCCTAACTCTAACCCTCACCCTAAACCTAACAACCATAACACTAAAAATAACCCTAACTATAGCCATAACCATAACCCGAGGAACTCTAGCCCTAACCCTAAAAATTTTAGCCCTAAACCTAACCATAATCTGAAGAACAATAACCCTAACCATAAACTTAACCCTAACACTAAAACTAAATCTAACAACCTTAACCCTAACAAACATAACCCTAGCCATAAACCTAACCATAACCCTAATCCTATCAACCCTAACCCTAACCTTAAGAAACCTATCCCTAACTGTAAATTTAACCCTAATCCTAAAACTATACCTAAAAACCCTAACCTTAACTCTAACAAGCTTAACCCTAACCCTAACCCTAAACCTAAACTTAAAATAACAATCCTAACCCTAACCCTAAGAAGCCTAACCTTAACTGTAAACCTAATTTAAATCCTAACCCTCACCCTAACCTTAACCATAACACTAAACCTGTGAACCATAACACTAACCCAAAATTCCTAACCCTAAATCAAATCCTCATGCTTACCCTAAAAACCTAACCCTGACACTAAGAACACTAAACCTAACAGTAAAACTAACCCTAACACTATACCTAACAACCCTAATCTTAACCCTAACAAACCTAACCCTAAACCTAACTCTAACACTAACATAACCCTAAAAACCCTGACCTTAATTGAAATCCTAATACTAACCATAACATGAAATCTAACAACTCAAACCATAAACCTAACCCTAACACTAAACCTAAAAACCCTAACCATAACCTTAACCCTGTGAACCCAAACTCTAACCCTAATTCTAACACTAAACCTAACAACCATAACCACAAAATTAAGCTAATCCTAACCCTAAACCAAAGATCCCTAATTATAACCCTAAAAATTATAACCCTAACCATAACAAGCATAAACCTAACCATAACCCTAACCCTAAAATTCCTAACCCTAACCCTAGAAGCCTAACCCTAATGGTAAAACTAAATCTAACCCTCACCCTAAACATAACACTAACCATAAACCTAACCCTGAGAACCATAACCCTAAACCCTAACGAACCTAACCATAACCATAACCCTAACAACCATAACCCTACCACTATTGCTAACCCTAACAAACCTAATGCTAACTGTAACCCTAACCCTATCCCTAACCATAACACCCCATACCATAAGAAACTTAACTCTAACCCTAACACTAAACCTTATAACCTTAACCCTAATGAACATAACCCAAAACATAAATCTAACCCTAATTTTGACAACCCCAACCCTAACCATAATAACCATAACACTAATTGTAAACTTAACTATAACCTTAACATTATACCTAAAACCATAATCCTAACCCTAACAACTCTAACCCTAACCCTAAAATCCTAACCCTAAGTATAAACCTAACCCTATCTCTAGCACTAAACCTAACAACCTTAACCCTAACAAACATAACCCTAACCATAAACCTATCCCCAATCCTAACATCCCTAATCCTAACACTAACACTAAGAACCATAACCCTAACTTTAACCTTAAGCCTAACACTCACTTAACACTAACCCTAAAACTAACCATAACCCTAACCCTAACCATTACAACCCTACCTCTATCACTAACCCTAAAAACCCTATCCCTAACCACATCCCTAATGCAAACCCTAACCCTAAGAACCGTAACACTAACCCTATCCCAAATATAACAACCCTAACCCTAACCATAAACCTAACCCTAACCCTAACTACCCTATCCCTAACTACAAACCCTAACCATAATAACCCTAACCCTAACCCTAAATATAACCCTAACAATCCTAACCCTAACTATTCTAACCCTAATGCTAACCATAAGAAGCCTAAACATAATGGAAACCTAAACCTACCCTAACCTTAACATAAAACTAACCCTAATCCAACCCTCAAAACCATAATACTAACCCTAAAAATCTTAACCCTACCTTTAATTGTAAGCCTAACCCTAACAACCTTAACCTTAACCATAACCCTAACAACCATAACCCTAACCCTATCCCTAACCCTAACAAACCAAACCCTGTTGTAACCCTAATCCTACCAATCTAAATCCTAAGAGACCTAACCCTAACCCTAAACCTAACCTTAATCATAACACTAACCTTAAGAACTCTAAACATAACATTAAAGATAACCCTAACACTAAAACCATACCTAACATCCCTAACCCTAACTCTAAAAATCCTAAACCTAACCCTAAGTCTAACACTAGCCCAAACCCTTACAACCCTAACCCCAACACTGACTCTAACAACCCTAACCATATACGTAAACATAGTCCTAAACCTAACACTAAACCTAACAACCCTAACCCTAAAAACCCTAACACTAACCATAACCATAACCATAACAACCCTAACATTAAGAACCAAACTCCTAACCATAAACCCATCCCTACCCCAACACTAAACTAACAACTCTAACCATAACAAATTAACCCTAACCCTAACCCTAAAAACCATAACCCTAATCCTAAGAAGCATAATCTTAACTGTATACCTAACACTGACTCTAACACTAAACCTATCAACACTAATCCTAACAAATGTAACCCTAAGCCTAAACATAATCCTAACTGTAATACAAAATCCCTAACACTACCCAAAAACCAAACGCTAACCCAACTTTAAACCTAACATCCCTTATTCTAACCCTATCCAAAAGCCTAACAAATTTAACCCTAACCCTAACTGTAACAACCCTTACCCTAATCTTAACCCTAACACTAACAACCCTAACCCTAAACCTAACCTTAAGAACCCTAAACATAACCATAATCCTAACACAAAACCTAACATTCCTAACATGAACAACCCTAACTTTAACCCTAACCCTAACCATTACAGTCCTAACCATAACCAAATCCTTAACCCTAACAACCCTATCCCTAACCACATCCCTAAATCTAATTCTAACCCTGACAACAATAACCTTAACACTATCCCAGACTGTAACAACCTCAATCATAAAACTAACCCTAACAATAATCCTAACAATCCTAACCCTAATACTAACACTAACTCTATGAATCCTAACCATAAACCTAACCCTAACCCTAACACTACACCTCACAACAATAACCCTAACAAACCTAACACCGTTAAACTAATACTAACATTAACACTAAACCTAACAACCCTAACCCAATCTCTATCCCTAACCCTAACAACCCTAACAGTAACCCTAACACTAACCCTAACAATCCTAACCCTAACCCTAAGAACCCTAACACTAACCATAACCCTAAAAATCCTATCCCTAACCCTAAGAACACTAACACTAACCATAACCCTAAAAATCCTATCCCTAACCCTAAGAAACTTAACCCTAACTGTAAAATTAAACCTAACACTAATACTATAGCTAACATTCCTAACCCTAATCCTAACAACTCTAATCCTAATCTATCCCAAAAACTAACATTACCCTATGCATAACCCTAAACATAACATTAGCTATAAAAACTTCAAGCACTAAGAAACCTAACCCTGACCTTAATCCTAAGAACCCTAAACCTAACTTTAAAGCTAACCATATCCCTGACACTATACCTAAGAACCTTTACCTTAACAATCCTAAACCTAACCCTAACCCAAACCCTTATAACCCTAACCTCAACTCTAACCCTAAAACCCCTAACCCTAATAGTAATCCTAATCCTAACACTAACACTAAACCTAACAACCCTAAACGTAACCCTAAAAACCCTAACCCTAATGATAAACATAACCCTAGCCCTGAGAACCATAACCCTAATCCTAAAATACTTAACCCTAACCCTAAAACTAACAACCCTAACCCTAACAGTCATAACCCTAACCATATATCTAACCCTAACAAACCTAACTCTATCCATAACCGTAACCATAACAACCATAATACTAACCCAATACCTAACCCTAACAAACCTAAGCCTAACCATAACCTTAACCATTACCCTAATAACACAAACCCTAAGAAACCTAACCCTAACCCTACTCCTAACCCTAACCTTAAGAACCCTAAACCTAACCATAAAGCTTACCCTAACCCTAACATTATGCCTAGTAACTCTAACCATAACCCTAACAATCCTAAACCTAACCCTATCCCTAACACTAACCATAAGCCTTAGAACCCTAACCCTTACTCTAACACTAACAACCCTAACACTAATTGTAAAATATTCCTAACCCTAACATTTAACCTAACAACTCTAACCCTAAACCTAAGAGCCCTAAACGTAACCATAAAGCTAACCCTAACCCTAACCCTATAACAAACAACCTTAACCCTAACAATTCTACCTAACCCTAACACTAATCCAAAACCTTACAACCCTAACCCCACCTCTAGTCCAAAAAACACTAACCCTTATCGTAAATCTAATCTTAACCCTAACACTAAACATAACAACCCTAACCCTTACCCTAACCATAAAAACCCTAACCCTAACCATACCAATAACCCAAACCCTAATAACCCTAACCCTAATAAGAACCCTAACCTTAACCATAAACCTAATCCTAACACTAACACTAAACCTAATAACCCTAACTCAATTCTTATCACTAACCCTAACAACTATAACCCTAACCATAACCTTAATACTAACACAAACAATCCTAATCCTAACCGTAAGGACCCTAACCCTAACTGTAAACTTAAACCTAACCCTAACACTATACCTAACAACCCTAACTCTAACAACCCTAACCCTAACCCTAACTCTAACCCTGATTCTAACACTAACCATAACAAAAATAACCTTGAAATTAAGCCTAACTCTAACCCAAAACCTTACATAAAGTTACCTAATTCTAACCCTAAAAATTTTAACCCTAACCCTAATCCTAACCATAATGCTAACCCAATGACCCTAATCCTATCTCTTACAAACCTAACCCTAACCATATTCCTAAGACTGACAAACCAAAATCTAACCATAAACCTAAACAGTAACCCTAATCTAACAACCCTAATCCTAACCCTAAGAACCCTAACCCTAACTCTAAACTTAACCCTAACCCTAACACTATACCTAACAACCCTAAACCTATCCTTAACAAGCATAACCCTAACAAACCTAACCCTAACAATTCTAACCCACACCCAAACCCTAAGAAACCTAACCCTAATGGTAAACCTAAACCTAACCCTAACTCTAAACCTAACACTCTCCATAACCCTAACACTCAGAACCCTAACACTAACCCTAAAAATTTTAACCCTAACCATAACTCTAAATCTTACCCTAACAACCCTAACCTTAAACCTAACCATAACAACCATAATCCTTACCCTATCCCTATCCCTAACAAACCTAACCCAAACCGTAACTTTAACCCTAACCATAACAACCCAAACACTAAGAAACCTAACCCTAACACTAACCCTAAAACTAACACAAACCCTAACCCTAACTTTAAGAACCCTAAACCTAACCATAAAGAAAACTCTAACCCTAACACTAAAGCTAACAATCCTAACCCTAACAATCCTAAACCTAACCCTAACCTTAACACTAACCCAAACCCTTACAACCCTAATGCTAACTCAAACTCTTACAACCCTGACCCCAACAGTAAACAAAATTCTTATTCTAACACTAAACCTAACAACCCTAACCCTAAAAATTCTAACCATAACGATAACCCCAACCCTAACAACCATAAATCTAACACTAAGACCCTACCCTAACCGTAAACCTAACACAAAGACTAACACTAACCTAACAACCCTAACCTTAACAACAATAACCCTAAGCCTAACCCTAATGCTAACCCTAAAAACCCTAACCCTAGCCCTAAGAAGCTTAACCCTAACTATAAATCTAACCCTAACACTAAATCTAACAACCTTAACCCAAACAAACGTAAACTTAAGCATAAACTTAACCCCAACCCTAACCCTAACAGTAACCTGAAGAACCCTAACCCTGATTATAAACCTAACCCAAACCATAAGACTGAACCTAACAACCTTAACCCTAACAAATGTAACCCTATTCATAAACCTAAACCTAACACTACTCTAACAACACTAACCCTAACCCTAACCATAAACCTAACCCTAACACTAACACTAAACAAAGCATCCCTTACCCTAACAACCCTAACACTAACCATTTCAACCCTAACCCTTATCCTTAACCCTAAAAACTCTATCCCTAGCTGCATCCCTAACCCTAAACCTAACCTTAACCCTAACCCTAACACTAACTGTAAACCTAACCATAACCCTAACATTAACCTAACAACCTTAACCCTAACAACAATAACCCTAAGCCTAACATAAATGCTGCCCCTAAAAACCCCAACCCTAACCCTATAAAGCCTAACCCCAACTGTAAACCTAACCCTAACCCTAACACTAAACCTAACAACTTTAACACTAACAAAGGTAATAATAACCCTAATCCTAACCCTAACCTAAACATAAACCTAATTCTAACCCTAATCTTAACAACACTAACCATAATACTAAAACTAAGAATCCTAACCCTAACTTTAAACTTAACGCTAACCCTAACCCTATACCAAACAACCCTAACGCTAACCCAAACTAGCCTATCCCTAATCATAACCCCAATCCTAACAATCATAACCCTAACCCTAACCCTAAGAAGCCTAACTCTAACAGTAAAGTTATAACTAAACCTAACCCTAACATTAACAATAACACTAACCTTAACCCTGAGAACCATAAGCCTAACCCTAAAAATCTTAACCCTAACCCTAATGCTAACCCTAACAACCATAACACTAACATCCATAACCCTAACCCTATCCTTAACTCTAACAAACCTAACCCTAACCATAACACTAAACCTAACACTAACAACCCAAACCCTAAAAAACCTAACCCTAACTCTAACCCTAAACCTAACCCTAACAATATCCCTAACATTACGAACCCTAAACCTAACTGTAAAGCTAATCCCAGCTCTAACACTATTCCTAACAACCCAAACCCTAAACCTTACAATCCTAAACTTAACCCAAACCCTAACACTAACCCAAACCCTTACAACTCTAACAACAACTTTAACCCTAACAACCCTAACACTAAATCTAATACTAACTGTAATACTAAACCTATCATCTCTAACCCTAGCCCTAACCCTAATAATAACCTAACAAACCTAACCCTAACCGTAAACCTAATTCTAACACTAACAGTAAACCTAACAACCCTAACCCAATCACTAACCCTAACAAACATAACCCTATCACTAACATTAAGAACACTAACCATAACTGTAGACTTATCCCTAACCCTAACACTATACATTACAACCCTAACACTAACCCTAACAACCATAACCCTAACCCTATCCCTAACAGTAACAAATCTATCCGTAACAATAATCATAAACCTAATATTAATTCTAACAACCCAAACCCTAAGAAACTTAACCCTAAACCTTAGGACCCTAAGCCTAACCATAAAGCTAAGCCTAACCCTAACACTATATCTAACAACCCTAACCCTGACACTAACACTAACCCAAACCTTTAAAATCCTAACCCCAACTCAAACCCTAAAAATTTGAACCCTAATTGTAAACATAATCCTACCCTAACACTAAACCTAACAACCATAACCAAAACCTCAACCCTAAAAACCCTAAACCTAACCATAACAAACTATAAACATAACCCTAACAACCCAAACCAAAACACTGAGAACCCTAACCATAACCGTAAACCTAACCATCACCCTAAAACTAACCTTAAAACCATAAAACTAACAACAATAGCCCTAACATTAATGCTAACCCTAAAAAACCTAACTGTAACCTTAAGAAGCCTAACACTAACAGTACACCTATCCGCAACCCTAACACAAAACCTAACAACCTTAACCCTATCAAACATATCACTAACACTAACCCTAACCCTAACCCTAAGAAACCTAAACCTAACCATAAATCTAATCATAACCCTAACACTAACCCTAACAACCTTAAACCTGACAAATTTATTCCTAACCCAAACACTAACCCTAACCCTAAGAAACCTAAACCTAACTGTAAATCTAATCCTAAACATAACACTATACCTAACAACCCTAACCCTAACAATCCTAAACTTAATCCTAACTCTAACACTAACCCAAACCCTTAAAACCCTAAACCCAACTCTAACCCTAACAGTCATAACCCTAATCGTTAACATAATACTAAAAATAACACTAAACCTAACAACCCTAAACCTTACCCTAACCCTATAAAACCTAACCATAACCATAACCATAAGCAAACCCCTAAAACCCTAACCATAACACTAAGAACCCTAACAACCCTAACCCTAACAACAATAACCCTAAGCCTACCACGAACCCTAACTCTAAAAACCCTAAGCCTAACCCAAAGAAGCCTAACTCTAACTGTAAACCTAACCCTACCCCTAAAGCTAAACCTAACAACTTTAATCCTAAGAAATGTAACCCTAACCTTAACCCTAACTCTAACCCTAACCTAAAAATCCTAACCCTAACCCGACCCGTAACTCTAACTCTAAAAACCCTAACCCTAACCATAACCCTAAAACCCTAACCATAACACTAAGAACCCTAACCATAAACCTAACCCTAAACCTAACAACATTAACCCTAACAAATGTAACCATAACTATTAACATAACCCTAACCCTAATCCTAACAACTTTAATACTATGCCTAACCCTATGAACGCTAACCTAAACCATAAATCAAAGCCTAACCTTAAGAGTAAACCTAATATTCCTAACCCTAATCCTAACAACCATAACCCTAACCATTACAAACCTAACCATAACTCTATCCCTAATACTAACAACCCTAACCCTAACCGCATCCCTAATTCTATCCCTAACACTGACAACCCTAACCCTATCCAAAACCATATCAACCCTTACCATAAACTTTCCCCTAACCCTAATTCTAACAACCCTACCCCTAACCCTATGAACCCTAACCGTAAACTGACCATGAACCTAACACTATACCTAACAACAATCACCCTAATCGTAAACCTAATTCTAACACTAACACTAAACATAACAACGCTATCTCAATTCCTAACCCTAACAACCCTAACCCTAACCATAACCCTAACACTAACCCTAACAATCCAAATCCTCATCATAACAGTAACAATAACCCTAAAGGTAACCCAAAGCCTGACACTAACTCTAACCCTTACATTCCTAACCTTAACAGTAACTCTAACCCTAACTCTAAACCTAACAACCCTAACACTAACCCTAACCCTAAGAACCCTAACCCTAACTGTAAAAACAACCATAAAATTAACATTAAACCTAACAACCTTAACCCTAACACTAACAACACTAGCACTAAACCTAAAAATATCATTTACAACCCTAACCCTAACCCTAAACTATAAGAATCCTAACCTTAAGCATAAGAGCCCTACCCTAACCCTAACAGCCCTAACAACCCTAAACCTAACGCTAAACCTAACATTAATCGTAAGAACCCAAACCCTAAAAATGTTAACCTCAACACTATCATGAACCCTAACAACCCTAAGCCTAACAATAAACATAACCCTAACAAACCTAACACTAGCCCTATCCCTAACCCTAACAAACATAACCATAATCCTAACCCTAACACTAATTTTAAGAACCCTAACCATAACCCTAACCTTATACCCTAACTGTAACCCTAACAACCATAACCATAAACCTAATCCTATGAATCCTAGGCCTAACACTAAAAATTTTAAGCCTAAATCCTACCCCTAACCCGAAAAACCCTAACAGGAAACCTAACCCTAAGACTAACAATAAACCTAAAACCGTTAATTCTAACAAATGTAACCCTAGCCATAAACCTAACCCTAACCCTATTCCTAACAACACTAACCCTAACCCTAACATCCCTAACCCTAACCCAAACACTAAGAAGACTAACCCTAATAATAAACCTAACCCTTACCATCAACCTCACCCTAACCCTAAACCTAACCATAGCCCTAACCCTAACCCTGAGAACCATAACACTAACACTAAAAATGCAAACTCTAACTCTAACGCTTACACTAACAAACCTAACACTAACACCTTAAACCTAACAGTAAAACGAACCCTAACCCTAACACTATACCTAACATCCCTATCCTTAAGCCAAACAAACCTAAACCTATACTTAACCCTAAGCATAACCATAACCATAACCCTAACCCAACCCAAACAACTCTAACCCTAATCGCAAACCTAATTCTAACCCTCACACTAAAACTAACAACCCAAACTCTAATGCTAACCCTAAACCTAACAATCCTAACCATAAACATAATCCTGTGAACCCAAACCCTAACAATTATAACCCTAAAATTAACCCTAACACTAACCCTAACTCTAAGTTCCCTAATTCTAACCCTAAAATTTTAACCATAACCCTAACACTAACACTAACCAAACAACCCTAACCCTAACACTAACCATAACTCTTCCAAAACTAACCATATCCCCAACAAACCTAATCCGAAAAATAAACCTAACCCTAACAATAATCTTAACAACTCTAATACTAACCCTAAGAACACTAACCCTAACTGTAAACCTTACCATAACACTATATTTAACAACACTAACCCTAACAAGTCTAACCCTAACGATAACCCTAACCCTAACAATTCTAACTCTAACAATAACCCTAAGAAGGCTAAACTTACTGGTACACCTAAACCTAACACTCACCCTAAACCTAAACCTCACACTGAGAACCATAACCCTAACCCTAAAAATCTTAAACATTACCCTAACCGTAATGCTAAACCTAACAACCCTAAACCTAACAACCATAACACTAACATATCCCTAACCCTAACAAACTTAACCCTAATCATATCTCTAACACTAACCTTAACCCCAACAATCCAAACCCTAGGAAACTTAAACCTAACACTAACCCTAACCTTCAGAAACCTTATCCTAACTGTAAAGCTAACCCTAACTCTAACGCTATCCCTAACAATCCTAAACCTAAACCTACCCCTAAAACTAACCCTAATCTTTAAAACCCTAACCCTAACTTTATCCCTAACAACCCTAACCATAACCTTAACTGTTACAACCCTAACATTAACCCTATACCTAACCCTAACCCTATCCCTAAATGCATCCCTAACCATAATTCTAACCCTAATAACCCTGACCCTAACTCTATTCCAAACCATAAGCATCCTAATCCTAACCATAAACTTAACCAAAACCCTAATCCTAACTACCCTTACCATAACCCTAAGAACCCCAACCCTATCAGTAATCCTAACCCTAACACTAAACATAACATCCCTAACATTAACCCTAACCCTAACCCTAAAAACCCTTACCCTAATCCTAACCCTAACAACCCTAACCTTAATCCTACCCCTAAATCTAACAATCCTAACCCTAACCCTAAAAACTGTAACTCTAACTATAAATCTAACTTTAACACTAACATTAACCCTAACAACCCTAACCTTAACCCTAACTCTAAACCTAACAACTCTAACCATAACCCTATCCCTAACACTAACACATCTAACCCTAACCCTAAACCTAATCCTAACAACCCTAACCCTAACACTAACCATAACCCTAAGGAAGCTAACTCTAAACCTAAACCTAACCCTAACACTATACCTCACTATAATACTAACCCTAAAAACCCTAGCCATTAAACATAATCCTAATACTAACATTAAACCTAAAAACCCTCATTCAAAAACTAACCCTAAACTAAAAACTCTAACCCTAACCGTAACCCTAACACTAACCCTAACAATTCTAACCCTAACTCTTAGAACCCTAACAGTACATCTACCCCTAAAGGTAACCAAAGTCCTGAACCTAACTCTGCACTAAAAACACTAACTCTAACATTAACCCTAACCCTAAACCTAACAACCCTTACCTTAAGAACCCTAAAAAAAACTGAAAAACTAAATCTAACCCTAAACTAAACATAACCCAAAGAACTCTAACCCTAACTGTAAAAATTTTGACCCTAACTCTAAAATTAACACTAACAATACTTACTCTAACCCTACCAACTCTAACAATGCTAACCCTAACCCTAAACCTATCCCTAACCCTAAGAACTATAACCCTAACCTTGATTAATTTAGACCCAAACCCTAACAGTTACCTAACAACCCTAACCCTAATCCTAATACTAACAAAACTAACCCTAAACCTAACCCTAAAATACCTAACCTTAACCTTAAACCTAACCCTAATCCTAAAATCCCTACCCTAACCATATCTCTAATTTTAAGGACACTAACCCTAACCCTAACAATCATAACCCTAAACTTAACCCTAATGCTAATTCGAAGCACCATAGTCCTAACTGTAAACCTAACCCTAACCATAACACTTAACCTAACAACCTTAACCTTAACAAACATAACCCTAATCATAAACCTAACTCTAACTCCAATCCTAACAACCCTAACCATAATCCTAACCCTAAGAACCCTAACCCTAACCATAAACCTAACCCTAACACTAAACCTAACATCCCTAACCCTAACCCCAACAACCTTAACCCTAAACGTAAACCTATCTATTACAACTATAACAATCACCCTATCCCTAACCCTAACCTCCATATCCTTAACTACATCCCAAACACTAACCGTAACTCTTACAAGTCTAACCCTATTCTAAACAATAACAACCCTATGAAAACTGACCCTAACCCAAAACCTAACCCTAACCCTAACCATAACAGTAACACTAACACTAACCCTAACTGAATGAACCCTAACCCTAACTGTAAACCTAACCCTAAACCTAACACCATACCTCACAACAATAATCCTAACCCTAACACTAAACCTAACAACCTTAACCCTAACAAACATATCATTAACCCTACCCCTAACAAAACAAATCCTAACCATAAACCTAACCCTTAAAATAATCTTAACAACTGTAACCTCAACCCTAAAACTAAGAATCCTAACCCTAACTGTAATCTTAACAATAACTCTAAAACTATACCTAACAACCCTAACATTAACCCTAACAAGCCTATCCCTATCCATAACCCTAACCCTAACAATCCTAAGCCTAACCATAACACTAAGAAGCCTAACCCTAATGGTAAACCTAAACTTAAATCTAACCCTAACCCTGAGAGCCATAACACTAACCATAAAATTCTTAACCCTAACACAAACCCTAACACAAAGCCTAACAACCCTAATAGTAACCCTAACCCTAATAACAATAACCATAACACCAAGAACCTTAACCCTAACCATAAAGCTAATCCTAACACTAACACTAAACCTAAAATCCATAATGCTAAGAAGCCTAATCATAATGGTAAACCTAAACCTAGTAATAAACCTAAACTTAACACTAACCCTAACCCTCAGAACCATAACATTAACCCTAAAAACCTTAACTCTAACCCTAAACCAAACCCCAACTCGAACCCTTACAAACCTAACCCCAATAGTAAACCTAATCCTAAACCAAACTCAACCTAACAACCATAACCCTAACCCTAAAAACCATCACCATAAACAGAATCCCAATCTTAATAACCCAAACACTAACACTAAGAACCCTAACCCTAACTGTAAACCTAACCCTAACCCTAACACTAACCCAGCAACCCTAACCCTAAAAACAGTAACCATAAGCCTAACACTAATGCTAACACTAAAAACAATAACCCTCACCCTCAGAAGCCTAACCCTAACTGTAAACCTAACCCTAACACTAAACCTAACAACCTTAACCTGAACAAACATGTCCCTAATGCTAAACTTAACCCAACCATAACCCTAACTGTAATCCGAAGAACCCTAACCCTTACTGTAAATCTAACCCTAAAAATAACAATAAACCTAACAACCTTAACCCTAACAAATGTAACCCTATCCATAAACCTAACCCTAACCCTAATCATAACAACCCTAACCCTAAGCCTAACCATAAACCTAACCCTAACACTAAACCTAACATTTTTAAGCCTAACACTAACTACCCTAACCCTAACAATAACCATTTCAACCCTAACTCTAACTCTAACCCTATACCGAACCCTAAAAACCCTATCCCTAACAGCATCCCTAAGCCTAACCCTAACCCTAATCCTAACAATAACACAGACAACTCTAACCTAACCCTAACCAAAACCATATCAAACCTAACCCTAATCATAAACCTAACACTAATCCTAACCTTATGAACTCTAACTGTACACCTAACCCTAATATTATACCTCACAACCATAACCCTAACCTGAACAACCCTAACCCTAACAATCAACCTAATCCTAACACAAACACTAAACCTAACAAACCTTACCCAATCACTAAACCTAACCCTAACAACCCTCACCCTAACTGTAACCCTAACAATAAGCCTAACAACCTAACCCTAAGAATCCTAACCATAAACATAACCCTAACCCTAACACTATACCTCACAACAAAAAACTTAACCCTAAAAACCCTAACCCTAACCATAAACCTAATCCTAACACTAACACTAAACCTAATAACCCTTACACACTAACCCTAAATGTAACCCTATCACTAACCCTGACAATTCTAACCTAACCCTAAGAACCCTAACCTTAACTGTAACATAACGTTAACCCTAACACAATACCTAACAACATTATCCCTAACCCTAACAAACCTAACCATAACCATAATCCTAACACTAACATTAACTCTAAAAACCCAGACTCCAAGAAACATAACCCTAACCCTAACCATAACGCTAACACTGTGAACCCTAAAACTACTCAAAAACCTTACAACCCTAACTCCAACTCTAGCCCTAACAACCCTAACCTTATTCATAAACCTAATCCTAAACCTAACAGTAAAACTAATGACCCTAACCCTAACCCTAAAAACCCTAATCCTAACCATAAACATAACCCTATCCCTAACAACCATAACACTAACCTAATAACCCTAACCAAAACAATAACCCTAAGCATAACACTAATGCTAACCCTAAAAACCCTAACCCTAAGAAGCGTAAACCTAACTGTCACCCTAACCCTAACACTAAACCTAACAACCTTAACCCTAAAAAATAACCCTAACACTAACCCTAACCATAACCTTTAACAAACTTAAAGCTAACCATAAACCTAACACTAACCCTAATCTTAACAACCCTAACCTTAACTGTAAACTTAATGCTAATACTAACACTACACCTAAAAACCCTAACCCTAACAAGCCTACCCTTAACCATAACCCTAAACTTAACAATCCAAACTCTAACCCTGACCCTAAGAAGACTAACTTTAATGGTAAACTTAAATAAAACTCTAACCCTAACTTCAACATTAACACTAACCCTAACCCTGAAAAAAATAATCTTAACCCTATAAATCTTAACCATAACCCTAATCCTGACCCTAACAACCCTAACCCTAACCCTATACCTAATCCTATCAAACCAAACCCTAATTCTAACCCTAACACTAACCCTAACAACCCAAACCCTAAAAATCCTAAACCTAAATCTAACCCTAACACTTTGCCTAACAACCCTAACCCTAACCCTATACCTAATCCTATCAAACCAAACCCTAATTGTAACCCTAACACTAACCCTAACAACCCAAACCCTAAAAATCCTAAACCTAAATCTAACCCTAACACTTTGCCTAACAACCCTAACACTAACCCTAACAATCCTAAACCTAACCCTAAATCTAACACTAATACTAAGCCTTACAACCATATCCCTAACCCTAACCCTAATTGTAAACCTAATCCTAAGAATAACATTAAACCTAAAAACCCTAACCCTAACTCAAATGCTTACCCTAACCATAAAAACCATAACCCCTACAACCATAACCCTTACCATAAGAACCCTAAACCTAACTGTAAACTTAACCATAATCCTGAAACTATACCTAACAGCACTAACCCTAATCCTATCCCTATCCCTAACAAATCTAACAATTATTATAACCCTAACCCTAACATTAACTCTGAAAACACAAACCCTAAGAAAAAGAAACCTAACCCTAACCCTTAGAATCCTAAACCTAACCATAAAACTAAACCTAACCCTAACACTATGCCTAAAACCCTACCCTAACCCTAACAATCCTAACCCTAAACCTAATAATAACCCGAACACTTTCATCCCTAACCCCAACTGTAAACCTAACAACCCTAACCCAAATCATAAACCTAATCCTTACACTTATACTAAACCTAACAATCCCAACTCTAACCCAAAAAACAATAACAGTAACCATAACCATAACCCTAAACCTACCAACTTTAACACTAACCCTAAGAACTCTAACCCTAACCATAAACCTAACCATAACCCTAACACTAACCTAACAACCCTAACACTAGCAACAATAACCCTAAGTTTAACCCTAATGATAACCATAAAATCCCTAACCCTAACCCTAAGAAACCTAACAATAATTGTAAACCTAACCCTTACCATAACACTAAACCTAACAACTTTAGCCCCAACAAACAAAACCCTAACACTAATCCTAACCCTAACAAACCTAAACCTAACCATAAACTTAACCCTAACCCTAATCTTAACAACACTAACTTTAATGCTAAAACTAAGAATCATAACCCTAATTTTAAATATAACACTAACACTTACAGTGTACCTAACAACCCTAACCCTAATCCTAACTAGCCTGTCCCTAACCTTAACCCTAACTCTAATAATCCTAACCCTAACCCTAAGCCTAATAAGCCTAACTCTAACAGTAAACCTAAACCTAACCGTAACCCTAACACTAACACTGACCCTAACCTGGGAACCATAACCCTAACCCTAAAAATCTTAACCCTAACCATAACACTAACCCTAACAACCCTAAACCTAACAACCTTAACCCTAACCCTATCTCTAAACCTAACAAACCTAACCCTAACTGTAACCCTAACACTAACCCTAACAACCCAAACTCTAAGAAACCTAACCCTAACTCTAACCCTAAACCTAACCCCAACAATAACCCAAATATTAAGAACTCTAAACTAACCATAAAACTAACACCAGCCCTAACACTATAACTAACAAACCTAATCCTAAACCTAACAATCCTATGCCTAACCCAAACACTAACCCAAATCTTTACAACCCTAACCCCACTCTAACCATAACAACCCTAACTCTAATCATAAACCTAATCCTAACACTAAATATATCATCTCTAACACTAGCCCTAACCTAACAACCCTAACTGTAAACCTAATCCTAACATTAAACCTAACAACCCTAAAACAATCCCTAACAGTAACCCTAAAAAACCTAACCCTAACAATCCTAACCCTAACATTAAGAACCATAAACCTAACTGTAAACTTGTCCCTAACCCTAACACTATACCTAACGACCCCAACCCTAACAACCATAATCTTAATGATATCCCTAACACTAACACACCTAACCCTAACCATAACACTAACATTAACTCTAACATCACAAACCCTAAGAAACTTAACTATAACCCTAAGAACCAAAAACATAGCCATAAAGCTAACCCTAACACTATACCTAACACCCTAACACTAACCCTAACACTAATCCAAACACTTACAACCCTAACCCCAACTCTAACCCTAAAAACACTAACACTAATCGTAAACCTAAACCTAACATTAAACCTAATAACCCTAACATTAGCCATAAAAACCCTAAACCTAACCATAACCCTAACAACTTTAACCATAACACTAAGAACCCTAACCCTTACCATAAACCTAAACCTCACCCTAACAATAACCTAAAAACCCTAACCCTAGCAATAAATCTAAGCTTAACACTAACACTAACCCTAAAAACCCAAATTGTAACCCTAAGAAGCCTAACCCTAACTGTACACCTAACCACAACCTTAACCCTAAACCTAACAACCTTAACCCTAACACAAACATCATTTACCCTAACCCTAATGCTAACCTTTACAGTACTTTCTCTGAAACTAAAACTAACCCTAACCATAACCCAAAGAACCCTAACCCTAACCATAAACCTAACCCTAATATTAACCTATCATCCAGAACCCTAACCCCAACAACCCTAACCCTAAACATAACCCTATCTATTACAACCGTAACCCTCACCCTATCCCTAACCCTAACCACCATATCCCTAACAGTATCCCTATCCCTAACTGTAACTCTAACAACCCTAACCCTATTCCAAACCATAACAACACTAACCTTAACCCTAACCCTAACCCTAACACTAACCCTATGAACCCTAACCCTAACCATAAACCTAACCCTATCCCTAACACCATACCTTACAACAATAACCCTAACAACCCTAACCATAACTGTAAACCTAATTCTAACACTAACACTAATCCTAACACAACCCTACCCAAACACTAACTATAACTATAACCCTAACTCTAACACTAACAAACCTAACCCTAACCCTAAAACCCCTAATCCTAACTGTAAATCTAACCCTAAATGTAAACTCAAATCAAACCCAAACCCTAACAACCCTACCCCTAACCATATTTATAACCCTAACCCTAAAACTATATTCACAATAATAACCTTAACCCTATATACCACAAACCATACCATAAACCTAATCCTAACACTAACTCTTAACATAATAACCCCAACCCTAACCTTAAGAACCCTAATCGTAATTGTAAACCTAACCCTAACCTTAAGACTAAACCTAACAAACTATATCCCAACCCTAATAACCCTAACTCTAACCCTAACCCTAACATTTACAGCAATAATCCTAACACTAGCCCATAAGAATCCTAAACCTAACACTAAAAAACCTAACCCTAAACCTAAACATAACCCCAACACTAACAACCCTAACAACCCCAACCCTACCCCTAAACCTAACCTTAAACCTAAGAGCCCTACACTAACCCTACAAATTATAACCCTAACCCTAATGCTAAACCTAACTACCGTAACCCCAATGCAAACCCTAACTTCCCTAACCCTAATCATATACCTAACCCTAACAACACTTACCCTAACCCTATCAAACCTAACCCTAATCATACACCTAACCCTAACCCTAATCCTAACAACCCTAACCATAACCCTTACCTTAAGCACCATAACACTAACCCTAACAACCATAACCCTAAACCTAACCCTAACCCTAAGCACAGTAGTGCTAACTCTAAAAATTTTAACCCTAAACCTAACCCTAACACTAAACCTAACAAACTTAACCCTCACAATCATAACCCTAACCATAAACTGTAGGGAGCGGTTGGCCCTTGGAAACTTGCTGGAGCATTGCATCATGTTCCCCAGATGCTAATTAGGTGCTGAGTAGTGACCTATCCGATGTAATCCCTGATTACGCTAATTTGGCACTCCTTACCACCTATCACCAGCTATATGCTAATCAGGCATTACTTTGGACCTATCACCAACCATATGCTAATGAGGCATTATGTTGGGCACCAATCATATAGCTACATGCATCCCAGCTTCCCTATATAAGCAGGCTGCATTTCAGGCACGGGGTCTTTCTTCCACCATTCTACCTCAACTGAGCTGTACTCCAGTAAAGTGAGATCCAAGAAGAATGTGCATGTGGTGACTCCTCATTCTGCAGGCCAGAAAGCGGCTCACCACAAGTGGCGCTGGAACCTGGGACTTTTTGCGCCCTGCAGGAAAGACCGATTCAGAACTCGACACACGGAGTGGACCGTCAGTGAGTAGTTCGTCCAGATATGTGCGTGCTCCTGGGAGGTCTAGAGCCTGAGATATTTGCTGCAGTTTTTTTTTCATCCTACTTGTCCTGATTTTTCTTGCCTGCTTGTGGCTGCGGTGACACCAACCCGGCAAGGAGTGCCTTCCCTGGTTGTGCGATAAATCAAACATGTGTCTGATCTAATAAGCCGCTTGTAGATCAGAGCACAGAGCACAAGATGGGGAACAAATTGTCTGCTGACTCCGCGACCGAGTTCCATTAGACTATTCAGGATATATTGAGTAGCGGAGGGCTAAAGCTTTCCCACAGAGCCATAAGCTGGTTGCCGGAAAATATTGAAAGCAGTGCTCTGTGGTTCAGGGTGTCAGGCAGTTTGACTATTCCATCATGGGAAAAACTTGGCAGGGATCTAGAGAAACGCAACACTGAGGGAACACTTTCCCGAGGCACCCTTCTGCTATGGCATATGATCTATTATTGCCTAAAGGATGGAAAATATGAAGACATTATTCAGCAAGGACATAAGGCTCTCAGAATATGCCAGGATAGCACATCAGAAAATGGAGGAGCAGGGACTACAAAAGATAGGCCTAAGGGGAAAAAAAAGAAAAAGAAAAATTCAGAACCATTGCCAGGACTGTACCCAGTCCTAGATGAATTTAAAGATTTATATATATCTCAAGATGAGCCAGACCCTGAGGAGGAGGAAGATCTAGAGGAGGTGGCTGCAGCCTATGAGTGAGAACGTTAAGATGCCCTGCCGCTCGGCCGATCACCGCCTTTCAATCCCGTAAAGGCTAGAGCTACTGCTCCCCCTCCTTTATGGAACAAGTTGGGATGCACATTCATCCCCCAGGAAGCATGGTCTGGGGTGACCACAGCCTTCCCTGTGTTTGAGGATCCAGCCACATGTGGCTGATATTATGAAGTAATTGACCATAAGATTATTAAAGACCTTGCAGAGGCAACAAAAAGAGATGGTGTAGCTGCCAACTATACCATCATGTTGCTGCAGTGCCTTATGCGCAATGCCTTAACACCCACTGATTGGCAAGACATTGCCAGAGCCTGCTTAACTATGGGGCAATATTTAGACTGGAAGTCAATTGTGACTGATCTGGCACATAGTCAAGCCCAGGAGAATGCTGCCAATGGGCAGCCAGCATGGAGTGCAGATATGCTGTTAGGGCAAGGACAGTGGGTAAATAATCAGACAGCATATCCTGTGGAAGTTTATAATCAAATAAACACCATCAATATGGGGACTTGGTGAGCCCTCCCCAATAAGGGGGAAGACTCAGGGAACCTAACCAAAATAATACAGGGCAGCACTGAACCATTTTCTGACTTTGTACCTCTAATGATGGATGGAGTGGGGTGAATTTTTGGTGATGTGGAAACTGCACTGCCACTAGTAAAGAAATTAATTTATGAGCAGTGTACAAAAGAGTGCAGTAGGGCTATCACTCCGCACAAAGGAAAGGACCTAGAATATTGGATGAAAATGTGCCGAGAAATTGAAGGACCTTTATCAAATGCGGGATTCGCTGCTGCTGTTATGGCTGCCTCTCATGGTAATAAAGGTTCTAACAACAGCGGGGTGTGTTTTCGGTGTGGCAAGCCCAGGCATATTAAAAGACAGTGCCAAGAGGCTGCCCCCATGACATGCCCAAAACCGCCTTAAGAAGTAAAGACTCCAGGGACATGTCCAAGATGTAAAAAGGGTAAACACTGGGCCAATGAATGTAGGTCTGTTAAGGACATTAATGGACAACCTATTCAACCTGCTGCCCACATAGTTAGTCCAAAAAATGGGGTAGCAGGCCCTTGGCCTCAGGGCCTGAAAATATTTGGGGCCCATGAGGAAGTGAATTTCCAACCACTTAGGCCCCGTGACAAGCCACATCAGGCTCTGCAGGGCAGGACCTCCATGCCACCTCCAGAATGGTACTAACAACAGGCATGGGAATACAACCCTTAGACACAGATATGCAAGGGCTGCTCCCAAAAGGGACAGTTGGGCTAGTGTTAGGCTGCTCCTCTTCCACCTTACGGGGACTCATTGTTATGCCTGGAGTTATTGACCCAGATTATACTGGAGTCATCAAAGTAATGTGTCAATCCCCTTGAAGGATAATTACCATAACCCCTGGTGATCACATTGCACAATTATTAATCTTGCCCTCTTTCCATGACATTTACCCTACATACTCAGAAAAAATGGGGATCCAAGGGCTTTGGATCCACCGGAGTTGATTTGGCTTTTCTGTCAGTATCTCTTAATGACTGCCCTATGCTTGATCTTATAGTACAAGGGAGAAAATTTCAAGGATTGGTAGATACTGGAGCAGACAGAAGTATAATTACAATTAGAGATTGGCCACAATCATGGCCACTTCAAACATCTTCGCAGACCTTGCAAGGTTTAGGTTATGCAGATGCTCCTAAAATCAGCTCTAAGTAATTCACATGGAAAACAGAAAACCAAAAGGGGAAGTTTCAGCCTTTTGTAGTTGAAGGACTGCCAATCAATCTACGGGGCAGGGATATCCAGAGTCAAATGAGTCTTAAGCTTACTAATGATTATTCTGACACAGCAAAAAATATCATTATTAGATCAGGGTTTGTTCCTAGCAAAAGGTTAGGGCGTAATTTACAAGGCATTACCACACCAATAGAGGCTCAAGGAAATGCCAATCAGCAAAGCTTCGGTTTTTCACAGGGTCTACTGAACCTATGATTCCTATCTCATGGATGACCACTGCACCTGTGTGGGTACCTCAGTGGCCTCTGTTGAAAGAAAAATTGAAGCAGCCTCTATGTTGGTTCAGGAACAGTTACAGCTGGAACACTTAGAGCCCTCACAGTCTCCCTGGAATACTCCTATATTTGTTATCAGAAAGAAATCAGGAAAATGGCACTTACTTCATGATCTGCACACCATAAATCAACAAATGCAAGTCATGGGACCCATTCAGAGGGGTCTACCAGCTATAACAGCTATTCCAACTATAACAGCTGTTGTAGCGGTAGATATTAAAGATTGTTTCTTTTCCATTCCCCTAAATAGTCAGGATAAGGAAAGATTTGCTTTTACTTTACCCTCTATTAATCATGAACTGCCTGATAAGTGATATCAGTGGATTGTTCTTCCTCAAGGTATGGCCAATAGTCCTACAATGTGTCAACTTTATGTAGATAGATCTTTACAGCCAGTAAAAGATAAGTTTCCCCATGTTAGAATTATACATTATATATATGATATTTTGCTTGCAGCCCCTTCTATGGAATTGTTAGAATTAGTGTTGTTTGTTAACCAAGGAATTAAAAGATAAAGGTTTATTTGTTGCTCTGGAGAAGATACAGAAGGGAGGAGCTATTGAATTTTTAGGAGCTATTATTCAGAATGCCCATGTTAGACCACAAAAGGTAGAAATTAGAACCAATTGCTTAAGGACTTTAAATGATTTTCAAACATTGCTTGGGGATATAAATTGGATTTGGCCATATTTGAAATTAACTCGCTTTGAGCTTAAACCCTTATTTGATAATTTAGAGGGAAACCCAGATCTTAATTCCCCACATTAGCTAACCCTAGAGGCTCAGATAGCACTTCAAAAGGTAGTGTAAGCAATTACTGGGGCACAGTTGGTGCGCTGTGATGAATACAAGCCCATTTGGATGTGTATCCTCCCCACTTTAGACTTTCCAACTGGTGTTCTTTGGCAAGAAGGGCCTCTACTGTGTATTCATACTAAATCTACAGAGTTTAGGTCCTTGTCCCACTATCCATCCATGATGGCTGAGGTTGTGTTATTAGACATTAAACAATCTATTACATCTTTTGCCAAGACAACTGACCGACTTATAGTCCCTTATACAAAAGAACAAGTAGAGATTTTGGCTGCCACTACCTCAGAATGGGCTATATTGGTTTGTGCCTTTTCTGGTACAATAGATAATCATTTGCCCAAGAGTGAACTTTTAAGATTCGTAGTTCAGCAGCCAGTGGTGTTCCCTCAGATCATGAGGGAGCAACCATTGAGCAATGCCTTAACCATCTACACGGATTGGTCTAAGACTGGGAAGGGAGGCTACATGGTGCAAGGAGGCTCACCTGTAACTGTTGAGTGCCATTCAAATGCTCCCCAAATAGTAGAATGCCAAGTAGTTTTAGAGGTTTTTAAATGTTTTCCTGAGTCTTTTAATTTGGTATCTGATTCATCATATGTGGTGAATGCTGTTAAAAATTTAGAAATTGTTTCCTATATTAAACCCTCTAGTATGGTAGTCTCACTTTTAGCAGGAATAAGAGGTGAGATTTTGCATCAATCCAATCCCTTTTATATTATTCATATCTGAGCTCACTCTTTGTTACCTGGTCCTATGGCAAAAGCCAATGAACAAGTTGATCTGGCAATGCACGCTTTTGTGGCATTGGACTCTGAAACACAAGCACGAGAGTTTTATAGCTTATACCAAGTTTCATCTGCTGTTTTAAGAACTAAATTTAAAATTTCTAGGTAGATAGCTAGGAATATTGTGATAAGCTGTTCTGCTTGTGTGCAGTTCTTGCCTGCTCAGAAAATAGGGGTTAATCCCATAGGCATTTTTCCACTTGAAATTTGGCAGATGGATGTTACCCATGTTCCATCCTTTGGAAAGCTTCAGTATGTGCATGTCTCCATTGATACATGTTCTGGGGTAATGCATGCTACACCTCTTTCTGGGGAAAGAGTTCACAATGTCATTACCCACTGCCTTGAAGCTTGGGCCACTTGGGGCAAGCCCGATACACTGAAAACAGACAATGGGTCAGCCTATGCATCTAAGAGTTTTGCCTCATTCTGTCACAAAATACAAGTGAAACATATCACAGGCCTGCCCTATAATCCACAAGGGCAAGGGATAATAGAGTGTGCGCATCATATACTCAAGGACTTCCTGCAAAAACAAAAAGGGGGAATAGCAGAGAATTGCACCCCCAAACAAAGGCTCTCTCTTGCTTTATTCACTATAAATTTTCTAAATTTAAATGATAAAAATGAAACTGTTGCTGAATGTCATATGACGTCAGAACCCAACAATCAAGGCAAAGTTTTGAGGAAGGATGTACTTTCTAATCAATGGCACGGCCCGGATCGCATTATCATTTGATCCAGGGAATCTTTATGTGTTTCTCCACAGAACCAGGAGCCAGTCTGGGTGCCATCAAGATTGATGAGATGCGTTGAGGATGACTCTAAGGATGATGCTGATATGGACACTCCTGGCCATCTTCCCCCTGATTCAGGCAGAAAAACTGATACTCTGGGGGATTAGTTGGACCTGGCCATTACCTATGCCAGTCCATGCTCAGTCCAGAGTTCTCCCTACAATAATTTCCACCTTGTGTGAATTAGACGTCCCTTGTGCCCAGTCCCTTTCCATGGATTGGGCAGAATATAATGCCAGTAATATTAATTTGAATCAGTCACTTTGCTTTAGTCTTAAAGAGAATGATGACTGTATTTTTTTAGCCAGAAATAACTTGACTTTTTGGGTAAATCCCCTAAAGGGCAATCAAGCTCTCATGCATATGTTAACTGAGGCTTTGGGACAGATAGCTATTGGTTCCACCTCTGGCACAGGATCAGAAGTTAATGGAAAATATGAGGTGAATGTGACCACCATGATCCTGACTCATGAAGGGATAGTTCCATTACATAACAATAATAAGAACAGACAAAATACCACAAGACCTATAGTTGCTCCCTATTGTCAACCATCTATAAGAAGTTTTCCTACCTTCACTTCTTGCCAAGATAGAACTTGGGGAAATAAATAGCTTAGTCTGGGATTTGAATTCTCTCCTGGCTTGAGGCCCTATATGGGAAATGTTGAGAAATCTGATAACACAACTTGGTTTACTGAAGGATGGCCATTCTTTTCCTGGGTATTGATTAATGAGGCAAGGGCCAGTGTGGATGTTTCTGCTCTTGTAAACTTGCAAGGATCCTTGGGTAAGGTATAATGTGTCAGGTGTGGTGAAGTCAGGTAATGGAACAAGGATGAAATTGAAATTAACATCTTATAACAATGAGGTTAGCAATTACACAGGGTCAGCAGCTTTGGTGTGTTTGAAGTCACCTTTTATGTTTCTCTTGACTAACTCTAGTAAAAACTGCACCATTTCAGGCAGTTGTTGGTTGGCAGAGTGTTGGAATGGATCAGTGGTGAGTACAGCAGTAGTTTTTAGAATGCCTACCTTTGTCCCCATGCCTGTGGAAGCTGACCCAGAGCAGTTCCCTATGATGAGTCTGTTACGCCATAAGAGGGACTTCAGCATTATGGCCGCTATCATGGCTGCCATTGCCATTTCAGCAACTGCAGCAGTTACTGTAGGTATAGCTATGGCCAGCCAAGTCAAGTCTGTCCAGGAAATTAATGATATTGTGGCTCAAACTTCGCAAATTTTAGAGGAGCAAGCACAGTTTAATTCCCATTTGCTGAGTGGTATCCTTGCCACCAATGAAAGAGTAAATTTACTAGAAGAGGTTATTGAAGATGTATATGGCCTAATACAAGTGGGCTGTGTACAGAAATTAGGGCATGTTTGTGTTACCTCTCTTGTTGTTTCAGATGCTTTGAATGAAAATCGAAGAATTGGAAAATTTTTAAGTGGGAATTGGTCTATGGAGGCCAAAAAGATGATCCTCAAGCAAAAGTTCCAGATCGCACGTTTGAATGCTACAAGATTGGAGCCTGTTACACTTGGGGACTTTACTTCTTGGCTCACTTCTGCCCTTTCCTTTTTCAAGGAGTGTGTGGGAGTGGGAATCTTTGCAGTCTGCTGTTTATTTGGGGTTATTTTTGTCTCTGGCTGGTTTGCCATATTCGCATCAGAGCGCATCATGAAAAGGTCCTACTCACTCAGGCACTCTTGGCTGTTGATGCAGGGCACTTCCCTGCAGCCTGGCTCTCTGCCCTTAGTGACTTATAATGATTGCCCTTGTACAGAGAGGCTTTAGCTCCCATTGCACCTCTATAGGGAATCATTCTCCTCTGAGATGGCCTTTGCACCCTCCTGCCCTCACTGGCCTTGCACACAGGAAGGATCCTGGCAGCAGGAAACAGCCTTTGAGTGGTGGCCACATCATGAGGTGAACACCTGTACAGGCTATATCCTGTCTGTGTCTTTATAAAAACAAAAAGGGGGAATGTAGGGTGCTGTTGGCCCTTGGGCAACTTGCTGGAACATTGCATCATGTTCCCCAGATGCTAATTAGGCGCTGAGTAGTGACCTATCCGATGTGATCCCTGATCATGCTAATTTTTCACTCCTTACCACCTATTACCAGCTATATGCTAATCAGGCATTACTTTGGACCTATCACCAACCATATGCTAATGAGGCATTATGTTGAGCACCAATCATATAGCAACATGCTTCCCAGCTTCCCTATATAAGCAGGCTGCATTTCAGGCACGGGGTCTTTCTTCCACCATTCTACCTCAACTGAGCTGTACTCCAATAAAGTGTGATCCGAGAAGAATCGTGCATGTGGTGACTCGTCATTCTGCTGGCCAGAAAGCAGCTTGCTGCAATAAACCTAATGCTAATCCTAACAACACAAATCCTAACTCTAAGAACCCTAACCCTAATTGTAACCTTAACCCTAACACTATACCTAACATCCATAATCCTAACACTAACTACCCTAACCCTAACCATAAATCTAAGAATCCTAACTCTAACTGTAGTGGGAAATCCAAAGCTACACATTTAAACCGTGCTGGAGTGCTGAGCCTGGCAGAGCATGGTTGACTTGGGGGAAAATGATCAAAAAAGGACACACCGGAAGACAGAAGTGGGAGTGCATCGCAAGACTGGTGACGTGGCTTCTGGGTGGTTCGCATTTCCGGGTCACCGGTGCAGGAGTTCGGACGTGTGGCATGGGGGTGAGGAGTTTTCCTTAGAAATGCTTTGGCGTGCTGCAATCTTATCCCTTCATTTTCTCTTAAACCTTCTCTGTTTTGTAAGTGATTTTCACAAAATAAACCCCATTTAAAACATATATCACGGCGGGTTCTTACCACAATAATTGGTGAGCCACAGAAACCACGTGACTCCCCACCTGTGGACCCAGCCGGTCTGAGCGGCCAGTTTGGCTTCTCATCTGCACATGAATCTCTGAGCAGCCAAGAGCATACTGAGACATGGATTGAGCCATTGCAGTGAGACGCACCACACCAGTAGGATTTTTTGGAGGAGACAAAAACGAGCCAGAGAATTCCTTACGGCACGACTGTGATACCTGCTGACCATAAGTCCTCATTACATCTGAGTAAGGCAATTTTTTTCTTCTAAAATGTCTGACCAGATAAATGTTCAGAATTTTACTCAATTTTTCACAATGGTGATAGAGGATTATTTCCAGGATTATGCATTTGGAGGTTATCTCCACCCAGGAGTCCATTTGCTTTTTTGTGTGATAATATACTTTATACCTACCTATTTTAAGGGTCTCAACATAGAGAATATTAGACTAAGATGTTTGGCATGGATGAACATAATAAGACATTCCAGAAAATCATTATTTCCATAGAAGAGAGGTCTACTTTGATCAGAGAGCTATTTAGAGCTCACATTGATGAAAATTTTAGAAAATTGGAGGAAAAATTTTAAAAAATGCATAAAAATTTTAGGATAATGGATGGAAATTCTAGGAAATTTGAACAGAAGATAATAAAACGGGTAGATGTGGAGACTGAGAGGATTTTCCACTCTATGAAATTGTTGGAGAGATCATTTATAGAAGACTTTAAAACACTGGAAAAGACAATTACCACTAGGTTGCAAGATCATGAGGCTTGCTTGGAGATTTTAGAAAAGGATTTTTAGGTGACACCTGCTCAAAATAACCCAGATCCCCTTCTTAAATGCTGTTACTGCAGGGAAGGTTCTTTACGTAGAGTGGTTATGATGAGGGGACTACCTCCCACACCTCCAACTCTATTCCCAGTCATGGCAGAGGCCAAAAAACCACAACCATGTGGAAGGGCTTTTGACAATGTGGGATACAATTATGAACCTATACTCATGAAGGATTTAAAATCAATAAAGGAAGCCATAGTGACCTATGGTGTACAATCTTCTTTTGTGAAGCAATCCTTGAACTCGTGGTCAGCACAGAATCAAGTAATTCCTGATGACTGGAAGAATTTGGTGACCACAGTGTTGACCAATGGCCAAAGCTTGCAGTGGAGGAATTGGTTTAGTGAAGAGGCTAAGGCCTTGGAATTTTGAGATCAAACTGGGAATGTTTCCATCTCCAAGGACCAAATCCTTGGAGAAGGCCAGTTTGCTGATTTATCAGTTCAGGCTACTTATGATGACCATGCTCTGTTGCTGTGCTGTACTGCTGTCTTAAATGCTTGGGAAAAGGTTTTGGACCCAGGACAGAGAACTGAGTCATATACTCAGATTAAACAAGGTCCGATGGAGCCTTATACAGACTTTTTACAGAGGTTGACTCAGGCTGTAAATAGAGCAGTGTCGGATTCAGAAGTTCGGAAACAATTGATACTCTCTTTGGCCTTTGATAATGCTAATATGACATGTAAAATATTGATCATGCCATTAAAGATTAGGGGTGCACCCTTAGATGAATGGATTCAATTTGCACTTAATGCTGAATATCTACACCCTGATGAAGAGAACTGGGTAGGTCAAGCCATTGTTAATGCTAAGATGAGAAATCAAGGCACTATTTGCTTCAATTGTGGTAAGCCAGGCCATATAAAGAGAAATTGTAGACAAAGCATACATGGGAGCTTTTCCAATCACAGGAGTGACTTAAACAGAAAGTCACTACTTCCTGGACTATGTAGATGTAACAAAGGAGACATTGGACAAATGAATGTAGATCTATAAGAGACAAAGATGGCAAGCTTTTACCATCGGGAAACATAACTTGGGGCTTCCCCCTGGAAGCCCCCAAGAATCAGATCTCCAGGCCAAAAAGGGTTCAGTCACATCCAGTCACCATGGAAGAGCAGTGTCCTCAGGACGAGTAACAAATCCCAAGCCTGAAACAGTAAATCATGTATCCATAGACAATACATTGCCCTTACAAGAGAAGTTGATGGCATCCAGCAAACCAATAAAACACATATTTTGGCAGACCTCCATAAATGAACAAAGACCAAAGTTGACAATAAGAATAGACAATATTTTTATGTAGGGCTTAGTTGACACGGGGGTTGATGTTTCGATCTTAACTCAGCAGGCCTGGCACCCCAGGTGTCCTCTGAAGGAGGTGGATGTTCAATTTTTAGGTATTGGGACATCGTCTCAGGTAAAACAGAGTGTGAGATGGCTAGAATGCATAGGACCAGAAGGACAGAGAGGGAGATTGAAGCCATACATGGCCAACATAGCAGTGAACTTATGGGGTTGTGATCTCCTATGACAATGGAACACTCAAATCAAGATTTCTGCAGGCCTAAATACTAGCCAAAGAACTAATCGTAGCCTCAAGAGGCTACATAAAACAGCCATCGGTTATTGATGTTGCACAAAGATGCAATCTAAACCTGCAAGCATCCCTAAGACACTAACAGCCCTGCCTTTGAAATGTTTGACAGATAAACCTATTTGGGTCCAACAATGGCCTTTGACAGAGGAGAAATTGCTAGCCCTAGAACAATTGGTGCAGGAACAGTTACAAGCTCAACATATTGAAGAATCGACCAGCCCATGGAATTCCCCTGTATTTGTAGTCAAGAAGAAGTCTGGGAAATGGAGAATGGTGATGGATTTAAGAGCAATTAATAAGGTGATTCAGCCCATGGGCACCCTACAATCTGGTATACCTTTACCTTCTTTGCTACCTAAAGGATGGCATATAATAGTTATTGATCTGAAGGACTGGTTTTTTTTTTTTTTTTTTTTTTTTACAATACCTCTACAGGAACAAGACAGGGAGAAGTTTGCTTTCACTGTACCTAATTTTAATAATTCATACCTAGTAAAAAGGTACCAATGGAGGGTCCTTCCACAAGGGATGTTGAATAGCCCCACCCTATGCCAATGTTTTGTCTGACAGCTATTGGAAGTGACAAGCAAAGAATTTCCACAATCTATCATTTACCATTATATGGATGATATATTGTTAGCAGACCCAGATGTAAACACCTTAGAATGACTGAGGCATTGAAGAAGGTGTTGCCTGATTGGGGACTTCACATTGCTCCTGAAAAGATACAAAGAGGGGATTCTATCAATTATTTGGGATATAAAATAGGCTTGCACACAATTAGACCTCAGAAGGTACAACTTAAGAGGGACAGATTAAAGACACTTAATGATTTCCGGAAGCTATTGGGGAATATAGCCCACATATGTCTGGTTATTGGTATTAAAAACTATGAACTGGTTCATTTGTTCAAAACTTTAGATGGAAATAAGGATCTGAATAGTCCCAGGGAATTCTCTGCTGAAGCTGAGAAAGAATTAGCATTGGTGGAAAAGAGATTACAAGAAGCCCATGTTAACCATATAGACCTAGACCTCGACTGCATCCTGGTTATTTTGCCTTCTGAATATTCCCCTACAGGAGTCATAATGCAAAGGGAAATATTATATTAGAATGGATATTTCTGACACATAGACCAAGTAAAAAACTAAAAACATACATTGAAAAGATTTCAGATTTGATTTTCAAAGGAAAATTCAGGCTTTGACAATTGACTGGAAAGGCAGAAATTGTTGTACCTTTGACTCTAACCCCAACCCTGACCCTGACCCTGACCCTTACCCTAACCCTATCAACCCAAACCCTAAATTACCTAACCCTAACCATAATCCTAAATGTAATCCTAACCCTAACCCTAATCCTAAGCCTAACCCTTATAACCCTAATCTTTAACTCTAACCCTAACAACCCTAAAGTAATTGTAAACCTATTCCTAAACCTAAAATTAAACCTAAAAACCGTAACCCTAACTATAACCATAACCCTAAAAACCCTAAACATAACTGTAACCCTAACAACGCTTACCCTAACACTAAGAAACTTAAACCCTAACTGTAAATATAAACCTAACCTTAACACTATACCTATCAACCCTAAACATAACTCTAACAATCCTAACCTTTCCCCTTTTTGTAACCCTAATAAAACTAACTATAACCATACAATTCACCCTAACCCTAACCCTAAAAACTTTATCCAGAACCCTAACTCTTACCCTAACTCTAACCCTAATTCTAACCATAACCCTAATAACTATAGCCCTAATACTAAAAATTTTAACCCTAAACCAGACCTTAACCCTAAACGTAACGCGAAGAACCCTAACGACAAATCTAACTCTAACACTAAACCTAACAATCTTAACCCTCACAAACATAACCTTAACCATAAACCTAACCCTAATCCTAACAACTCAAACTCTAAGAACCCTAACTGTAAACTTAACCCTAACCCTAGCACTATACCTAAGAACCTGATCACTAACACTAAAAACCCTAACCCTATCAATAACCCTAACCATAAACCTAACAATCCTAACCCTGAGATGCCTAACTCTAACCATAAACTTAACCCTAACCCTCACCCTAACCATAACCAAAATCTAACCCTGAGAACCATAACACTAACCCTAAAAATCTTAACCATAACCATAATGTTTACCCTAACAAAACTACCCATAACACTAAGTACCATAAACATAAGTCTAACAGTAACCCAACCCTAACAATGCTCACCCTAATTGTTAACATAATCCTAACAATAACAATAACCCCAACAACCCAAACTCTAATGCTAACCCTAACCCTAACAACCCTAACCATAAGCCAAACTCTGGGAACCCAACCTGTAACCCTAATTCTAACCCTAACCGTAATATCCATAACCCTTAAATTAACCCAACCCAAACCCTAAGTTCCCTAATTCTAACCCTAAAAATTTTAACCCTAACTCTAACTCTAACCCTAAGGCTAATGCTAACCCTTACTAGCCTATCCCTAACCATATCCCAAACCCTAACAAACCTAAACCTAACCATAAACCTAACCCTAATTCTAATCTTAACAACTCTAACCCTAACCCTAGGAACCCTAACAGTAACTGTAAACTTAACCCTAACACTAACACTATACCTAATAACCCTAACCCTCACCTTAAACATAGCCCTAACCCTGAGAACCATAACCCTAACCTTAAAGCTATCCCTAACAACACTAACTCTAACCATAACCCTAACAACAATAAGCCTAACACTATCACAAACCATACCAAACCTAACCCTAAACCTAACCACAACCCAAAGAACCCTAAACCTAAACATAAACCTAACCCTAACACTAAACCTAACAACCTTGACCCTTACAAACCTAACCCTAATCATAAACCTAACCCAAATACTAACAACCCTAACCCTAACACTAAGAACCCTAATCCTAAATATAATGATAACCCAAACCCTAACCCAAAGCCTAACCCTAACCCTAACCCTTACAACCCTAATCCCTAACTCTAACCCTATCAACCCTAAAAGTAATCGTAAGCATAATCCTAAACCTAATATTAAACCTAACAACCCTAACCCTAACCCTAACCATAATCCTAAAAAGCCTAACACTAAACTATCCTTAACCCTATCAACCCTAACCCTAAGAATACGAACCCTAAACCCTAACTGTAAACTTAACCCTAACAATAACACTATACCTAACAATGCTAGCCCTAATGTTAACAACCCTAACCCTAACCATATCTCTAACCTTAACAAACCTAACCCTAACTGTAACCCTAACTCTAATGTTAACTCTAACAACACAAACCCTAAGAAACCTAACCCTAACCCTAAACCTAACCCAACAACACTAATCAAAACCCTATGAACTCTAAACCTAACTGTAAAGCTAACCTTAACCCTAAACAACCTTAACAACCCTAACCTTAACAAAAATAACCCTAAGCCTAAACTAAAGCTAACTCTAATAACACTAACCCTAACCCTAAGAAGCCTAACCCTAACCATAAACCTAACTCTAACACTAAACCTCACATCCCTAACCCTAACTGTAACCCTAACAATTACAACTCTATACCTAACACTATGCCTAACCTAACAACTCTATCCCTAACCACATGCCTAACCCTAACACTAACCCTAAAACTCTAGCTCTAACACAATTCCAAACCATAACAACCCAAACTCTAACCATAAACCTAACACTAACCCTAATAATCCTAACTCTAACCCTATGAACACCAACTCTATATGTAATCCTAACCCTAACACTAACATCCCAAACATTAACACTAACCTGAACCCTAACCCAAACCCTAACCCTAACACTAACCCTAAACCTAAAAACCCTAACCCTAACCCTAACCCTATAAACCCTACCTCTAAACCTAATTCTAACCCTCACCCTAAAAACCCTAACCCTAACCTTAACCCTAAGGACCCTGACCATAACCCTAACCCTAACCCTATGAATGCTAACCCTAACTGTAAACCTAACCCTAAAACTATACCTCACAACAATAACCCTAACCATAAAAACCCAAACACTATCCGTAAACCTAATTCTAACACTAATATTAAACCTAAAAACCCTAACCCAAACCCTACCTAACAACCATAACCTTACCCGTTACTCTAACACTAACTGTAACAATCCTAACTGTAACACTAACCCTTAGAACCCTAACAGTAACTGTAAATCTAATGCAAAACGTAACCCAAACCCTGAACCTAGCTCTAACTCTAAAAACCCTAACATTAACAGGAACCCTAATCCTAACCCTAAACCTATCAACACTATCCCTAACCCTATCCCTAACACTAAAGAACCTAATCATAACTATAAACCTAACCCTAACCCTAAACCTAACAACCCTTACCATATCTTTAATTTTAAAAACCCTAACTCTAACCTAAACCCTAACAACCATAACCCTTAACCTAACCCTAAAACTAACCCTAAGAACCGTAGCACTAACCCTAAAAATTTTAACCCTAAATGTAACCCTAACACTAACCTGAAGAACCCTATCCCTAACCATAAACCTAACCTTCACCCTAACAAACATAACCCTAATCGTAAACTTAACTCTAGTCCTAATCCTAACAACCCTAACCATAACATAAACCCTAAGAACCCTAACCTAACCAAATGCTAAATCTTACCCTAACACTAAACGTAACATCCCTAACACTAAACCTAACAACGTTAACCCTAACCGTAAGCTTAACTGTTACAACCATAACACTCACCCTATCCCTAACCCTAAAGAACATATCCCTAAACAAATCCCTAAACCTAAGTGTAACTATAACAACCTTAACCCTATCCCAAACCATTATAACCCTAACCCAAACCCTAACCATAAACCCAACCCTACCCTAACACTAAAACTAATCCTAACCCTATGAACCATAATCCCAACTGTAAATCTAACACTAACCATAACACTATAGCTCACAATGATAACCCTAACAAATCTAACACTAACCATAAACCAAATCCTAATGCTAACACTAAACCTTACAACCATAACCCTAACTCTAACAACCCTAACAATAACCATAACCTTAACTCTAACCCTAACAATCTTAATCCTACCCATAAGCCTAACCCTAAACCTATCAACCCTAATCCTAACAATAAACCTAACCATAACAATATACCTCAAAACAATAATGCTAGCCCTAACAATCCTAAACCTAACCGTAAACCTGATCCTAACACTAACCCTAAATGTAAAAACCATAACCCAAACCCTAACCCTAATCCTAACAAGCCTTAACCTAACTGAAACCTTAACACTAACCCTAACCCTTATTCAACCCCTAAGAACCCTAAACCTAACCATAAACCTAACCCTAAAGGTAACCCAAAGCCTGACCCTAACTCTAACAACTCTAACCATAATAGTAACCCTAATACTAACCCTAACCCTAAATATAACAACCCTAACCCTAAGACTAAACTTAACACAACTAACCCTAACTAAAAACCTTAACCCTAACCATAATCCAAACATTTACAATCCTAACCCTAACACTATACCATAAGAATCCTAACCCTAACATTAAGAAACCTATCCCTAAACCTAACCATAACTGCAACAATACCAACCCTAACAACCCTAACTGTAACATTAACCCTAACCTAAATCCTAAGAACCCTTCCCTAACTCTAAAAATTTTAATCCTAACCCTAACGCTAACCCTAACAACCCTAAATCTAACTGTAATCCTAACCCTAACCCTAACACTATACCTCAAAACAATAACCCTAACAATCCTAAACCTAACTGTAAACCTAATTCTAACACACACTAAACCTAACAACCCTGACCCAAACCCTAACCCTAACAAGCCTAACTGTAACTGAAACCTTTACACTAACCCTAACAATCCTAACCCTCATCCTAACCCTAAGAACCTTAACCCTAACCATAAACCTAACCTTAAAGGTAACCCAAAGCCTGACCCTAACTCTAACCGTAACAACCCTAACCCTAATAGTAACCCTAATCCTAACATCACCTTAAAAATAACAACCCTAACCCTAACCCTAAGATGAAACTTAACACACCGAACCCTCCCTAACAACCTTAACCCTAACCTTAACCCAAACATTTACAACCCTAACACTAAACCATAAAAATCCTAACCATAACACTAAGAAACCTAACCCTAAACCTGACTATAACCCAAGCAGTAACAACCCTAACAACCCTAACCCTAATGTTAAACCTAACATTTACAACCCTAACACTATCCCTAAACCATAAGAATCCTAACCCTAACTCTAAAAAACCTAACCCTAAACCTAACCATAACCCTAACCTAACAACCCTAACAATATTAACCTTAACCCTATACCTAACTTTAACTCTAAGAACCCTACCTTAACCCTAAAAGTTTTAACCCTAAACCTAACAATAACACAAACTACCCTAACCATAACCCTAACCCTAAACCTAATAATCCTAACCATAACCCTAAGAAGCCTAACCCTAACCAAAAACCCAACCCTAACCTTCACTCTCACCCTAACCATAAGCCTAAACTTAACCCTAACCCTGAGAACTATAACACTAATCCTAAAAATCCTAACACTAATGCTTACCCTAACAAAACTGACCATAACACTAAGAAACCTAACCCTAAGCCTAAGCCTAACCCAACCCTAACAATTCTCACTCTACTTGCAAACCTAATCCTTAACCTAACAATAAACCTAACAACCCAAATCCTAATGCTAACTGTAAACATAAACCTAACAACCCTAACCATAACCATAATCCTGTGAACCCTACTTCTAACACTAATTATAATCCTAAGCCTAAAAACCATAGCCCTTACATTAACCATAACCCTAACATTAACCCTAAGTTCCTTAATTCTAACCCTAAAAATTTTAACCCTAACCCAACAAGCTAATCCTAATACTATCCCTAAGCCTTATGAACCTTACCCTAACCCAATCCTAAACCCTAACAAACCTAACCTAACCATAAACATAACCTGAACTCTAATCTTAACAACCCTAACCCTAATTTTATCCCTAAGAACCCTAATCCTAACACTAACCCTAACCCTAATGATAACCCAAAAACCCTAACCCTAATGCTGAGAACCATAACCCTAACCCAAATGCTAACCATAACAACAGGAACCCTAACCTTAACTCTAACAAACATAAGCTTAACAATATCACTAACTGTACCAAACCTAACCTTAACCCTAAACCTAACTATAACACGAAGAACCCTAACCCTAACCATACACTTAACCCTAACACTAAAACTAAAAACCTTAAGCATAACAAATGTAACCTTAACCATAAACCTAACCCTAATCCTAGCAACATGAACCCAAACTCTAAGAACCCTAACCTTAACTGTAAAATTAACACTAACTCTATCCTTAGCTCTAACAACTCAAACCCTAAATAACCTATCATTAACCCTAACCCTAAACCTAATCCTAACCCTAACATTAACCCTTCCCTTAGAACCCTAACCCTAACTCTAACAACCCTAAACCTAATTATAAACCTAATCCTAAACCTAACACATAAACCTAACAACCCTAACTCTAACAATAACCCTAAAAACACTAACACTAACCATAATCCTAACCCTAACAACCCTAATCCTAACTGTAACCATAACTGTTACAACTGTAAACTTTACCCTATCCCTAACCCTAAAAACCATATCCCTATCTGCAAACCTAACCCTAACCCTAACCATAACCCAAACACCAACCCGAACATGAATGCTAACACTAACTCTAACACTATGAACCCAAATCCTAACACTAACACTAACCTTACCCCTATGAACCCTAACCTAACCATAAACCTAACCCTAACACTAAAACTATACCTCACAACAATAACCCTAACTCTAATAAACATAACCCTAACTGTAAACCTAATCCTAACACTAACACTAAACCTAACAACCCTAACCAAAACCATAAGCCTAACCCTAACAACCCTAACACTAATCATAACCCTAACTTTAACCCTAACAATTCTAATCCTAACTCTAACCCTAAGAACCCTAAACCTAAACATAACATGAACCTAAATGTAACCCAAAACCTAATTCTAACCCTAACAACCCTAACCCTAAAAGTAAACTTAACCCAAACACTAACACTACCTCAAAACAATAACTCTAACCCTAACAACCCTAAACCTAACTGTAAACCTAATTCTAACACTAACACAAAAACTAACAACCCTAACCCAAACCCTAAACCTAATCCTAACAAGCCTAACCATAACCATAACCTTAATACTAACCCTAAAAATCCTAACTCTAATCCTAACCCTAAGAACCCTAACTGTAACCATAAACTTAACCCTAAAGGTAACCCAAAGCCTGACCCTAACTCTAACTGTAACAACCCTAACCCTAATAGTAACCCTAACATTACCCTAAACATAACAACTCTAACCTTAAGACTAGACCTAACACATATAACCCTAAACCTAACAAATCTAACCCTAATCCTAATACAAACATTTACAACCCTAACCCTAAACCATAAAAATCATAACCCTAACACGAAGAAACATAACCCAGAACCTAACCAAAACCCTAACCATAACAACCCTAACAACACTAACCATAACCCTAAACTAAACCCTAAGAACCTTATACTAATCCTAAAAATTTTAAGCCTAACACTAACGCTAACCCTAACAACCCTAACCCTAACCACAAACCTAACATTTAAAACCCTAACACCAACCCTAAACCATAAGAATCCTAAACCTAACACTAAGAAACCTAACCATAACCCTAACACTAATAACCCTGACAACCCTAACCCTATACCTAACCTTAACCCAAAGAACCCTACCCTAACCCTAAAATTTTAAACCTAACCCTAACAATAACCCTAACTACCCTAACCCTAACCCTAATAACCCAAACCCTAACCCTATTCCTAACTCTAAAAACCTAACCCTAAACATACACCTAACCCTAAACCTAACAACCCTAACCATAACACTAACCTTAAGAACCCCAACTATAACCCTAAACCTAACAACCACAACCCTAAACCTAACCCTAACCCTAATAATTTTAACCCTAAACCTAACACTAACCCTAATCGTAACCCGAACAACCCTTACACTAACTGTAAACCAAACCCTAACACTAAACCTAACAACCTATACCCTCACAAACGTAACCTTAACCTTAAACCTAACCCTAATCCTTACAACCCTAACCCTAGGAACCTTAACCCTTACTTTAAAATAACCATAACATTAACACTATCCCTAACAACCCTAACCCTAACACTAACAACCCTAACACTAAACCTAAACCTAATAATCCTAACTGTAACCCTAAGAAGCCTAACCCTAACTGAAAACCCAACCTAACCCTCATTCTCACCCTAACCCTAAACATAACCCTAGCCCTGAGAACCAAAACACTAAACCTAAAAATCCTACCCTAACCCTAATGCTTACCCTAACAAAACTAACCATAACACTAAGAAACCTAACCCTAAGCCTAACCCTAACCCACCCTTAACAACCCTCACCGTAATAGTAAACCTAGTCCAAACCCTAACAACAAAACTAACAACCCAAACCCTAATGCTAACCCTAACCCTAAACCTAACAACCCTAACCATGACCCTACCCTAGGAACCATACCTCTAACCCTAATTATAACCCTAAGCCTAACAACCATAACCCTTACATTTACCCCAACACTAACCATAACCCTAAGTTCCCTAATTCTAACCCTGATAATTTTAACCCTAACCCTAACCCAACAACCCTAATCCTAATGCAAACCCTGACAAACCTAACCCTAATACTATACCAAACCCTAACAAACCTAACCTAACCATAAACGTAACTCTAACCCTAATCTTAACAACCCTATCCCTAGTATTAACCCTAAGAACCCTAATCCTAACTTTAATCCTAAACCTAATCCTAACCCTAACTCTAACTTTAGCCCTAACCCTAATGTTAAGCAAACAACCCTAACTCTAACCCTGAGAACCTTAACCCTAACGCTAACCATCACAACACTAACCCTAACCATAACCCTAACAAACATAAGCCTAATACTATCACTAACTGTACAAACCTAAACTTTAACCTTAACCTAACTATAACCTGAAGAACCCTAATCCTAATCATAAATCTAGCCCTAACACTAAACCTAACAACCTTAACCCTAACAAACGTAATCCTAACCATAAAACTAAGCCTAATCCTAACAACTCGAACCTGAACCCTAAGAACCCTAACACTAACTGTAAAATTAACCCTAACCCTAACCTTAACAATAACAACCCAAACCCTAAATAATATATCCCTAAACCTAACCCTAAACCTAATCCTATCCCTAACCCTAACCCTAAGCCTCACACTAACTCTAACCCTTACAATCCTAACCCTAACTCTAACCCTAAAATCCTAAACCTAATCTTAAACCTAATCCTAACCATAACACATAAACCTAACAACCCTAATACTAACCATAACCTTAAAAACTCTAACCCTAACCATAACCCAACCCTAACAACCCTAACCCATACCCTGAGAACCCTAACCCTAACTGTAAACTTAAACATAAACCTAAAACTATATGGAGCAACCATAACCCTATCCCTTACAACTCTAACCTTAACCATATCCCTAACTCTAACAAACCTAACCCTAACTGTAACCTAAACCCTTATATTACCTCTGAAAACCCAAACCCTAAGAAACCTAATCCTAACCCTAAACCTAACCCTAACCCTAAGCCTAAACATAAGAACCCTAAACCTATATGTATTGCTAACCCTAACCTTAACACTATACCTAACAACACTAAACATAACCCTAAAACTGATAAACCAACCTAACCCTAACACTTACACAAATGCTTATAACCCTAACCCAACTCTCACCCTAACAAACCTAACTATAAACACAAACCTAATTTTAACCATATCACTAAAACTAACAATACTAACCCTAACTCAACAACCCTAATCATAACCCTAAGAAACCTAACCCTAATTGTAAACCTAACCCTAAACCTACTGTAACCAACAACCCTAACCCTAACAACCATAACCCTAAGCCTAACATTAAGCTAACCCTAACAACACCAAACATAACCCTATGAAGCCTAACCCTAACCATTATCCTAACCCTATCACTAACACTAAACCTAAGATCCCTAAGCCTAACTTAAACCATAACCTAAATATTACAACCCTATTCCTAACCCTATCCCCTACCTTGATAACCCTATCCCTAACCCTAACCATAACCCTAAAAACCATAACTCTAACCCTATCCAAACCATAACAACCCAACCCCTAACCATAAACCTAACCCTATCCCTAACAACCATGACCATAATCCTAACCCTAAGAACACCAACTGTATCAGAAATAATAACCCTGACACTAAACCTAACATCCCTAACCTTAACACTAACCCTAACAAACCTAACTGTAACCGTAATCACAACTCTTACCCTAACTTTGACACTAAATCTAACCATAACCATATCCCTAATATTCCTAACACTAGCCCTAACAACCTAAACTCTAACCATAACTCTAACACTACCTTAACTACCATAACCTTAATCCAATCCCTAAAACTAACAACCATAACACTAACTGCAACCCTAACCTTACGCCTAAGCCTAACAACCCTAACACTAACCATAACCATAACTCTAATCCTAACATACCTAACTCTAACCCTAACCCTAAAAACCCTAAACCTAAATGTAAACCTAACCCTAAACATAAAACAAAACCTAACCCTAACAACACTAACCCTAACCACAAGCCCTAACACTATACCACAAAACAATAACTCTAACCATAACAACCCTAAATCTAACCGTAAATCTAATCCTAAAACTAACACTAAACCTAACAACTCTAACCCAAAACCTAACCCTAATCCTAAAATGCCTAACCTTAACTGTAACCTTAACATTAACCCTAACAATTCTAACCCTAATCCTAACCCTAAAATCCCTAACCCTAAACATAAACATAACCCTAATGGTAACCCAAGGCCAGACCCTAACACTAACCCTAACAACACTAATCATAATAGCATCCCTAATCCTAACCCTAAACATAACACCAATAACCCAAACCCTAAGACTAAACCTACTACACCTAACCCTAACCTGACAAGCCTAACCCCAACCCTAAACCTAACATTTAAAACCCTAACACTAACCCTAAACCATAAGAATCCTAACCCTAACACCAAGAAACCTAACCCTAAACCTAACCATAATCCAAACCCTAACAACCCTAACAATCCTAACCCTAATCCTATACATAACCTTAACCCAATGAACCCTACCCTAACCCTAAAAATTTTAACAAACCTTAATGATAACCCTAACTACCCTAACCCTAAACCAAATAATCCTAACACTAACCCTAAAAATCCTAACCCAACCTTAACAATTACCCTAACAAAACTAACGATAACACTAAGAAACCTAACCCTAAACCCAACCCTAACCCAACCCTAACAACCCTCACCCTAATTGTAAACCTAATCCTAACAATAAACCTAACAACTGAATCACTAATGCTAACCCTGACCATAAACCTAACAACCCTAACCATAACCCTAACACTGTGAACCCTACCTTTAACCCTAAGCCTAACAACCGTAACCCTTACATTAACCCTAACCCTAACACTAATCCTAGTTCCCTAATTCTAACCCTAAAAGTTTTAACCCTAACCCTAACCCAACAACCGTAATCCTAACACTAACCCTAACCCATACAAACATAACCCTAATCCTATCACAAACCCTAATGAAATTAACCTAAAAATAAACCTAACCCTAACCCTTATCTTAACAACTCTAACCCTAATTTTAACCCTAAGAACCCTAACCCTAACCTTAACGCTAACCCAAAAAACCTAAACTGAACCCTGAGAACCATATCTACAACCCTAACTCTAACCATAACAATACTAACACTAACGTTAACCCTACCAAACATAAGCCTAACATTATCACTAACTGTACCAAAACTAACCCTAACCCTAAACCTAACCATAACCCAAAGAACCCTAACCCTAACCATAAACCTAACCATACACTAAAACTAGCAACCTTAACCCTAACAAACGTAACCTTAACCATAAACCTAACACTAATCCTAACAACGCAAACCCTAAGAACCCTAACCCTAACTGTAAAATTAACCCTAACTCTAACCTTAACAACCCAAACCATAAACAACCTAACCCTAAACCTAAACCTAATCCTCAACCTAACCCTAACCCTAAGCTTAACACTAACCTAACCCTTACAACCCTAACTCTAACCGTAACAACCCTAAAACTAATCATAAACCTAATCTTAACCCTAACATGTAAACCTAACAACCCTAACTCTAACAATGACTCTAAAAACCCTAACCCTAACCATGAGACCAAACCTAACACTAACAACCCTAAACTTAACCCTAAGAACCCTAACCCTAACGTTAAATTTAAACATAACATTATGCTAGCACTATGCATAACCACCCCAACCCTAACAACCCTAACCTTAACTGGAACCTTAACTGCTACAACCGTAACTTTCACCCTATCCCTAACCCTAAAAACCATATCCCTAACTGCATCTGTAACCCTAAACATAACTATAACAACACTAACCAATCTCAAACCATAACAACCCTAACCCTAAACAGAAACCCAACCCTAACTCTAAACTTAACCCTAACCCTAACACTAACCATAACCCTATGAACCCTAACCCTAACCCTATGAACCCTAACCCAAAAAATAAACCTAACCCTAACACTAACACTATACCTCACAACAATAACCCTAACTCTAACTATCCTAACCATAACCGTAAATCTAATCCAAACACTAACAGTAAACCTAACAACACTAAGCCAAACCCTAATCCTAATCCTAAAAATCCCTAACACTAACCATAACCCTAACTCTAACTCTAACAATCCTAATGCTAACCCTTAAAACCTTAACCCTAAATGTAAACTAACCCAAAACGTAACTCAAAACCTAACCCTAATAACCCTAACCCGAAAAGTAAATCTAACCCTAACACTATACTTCAAAACAATAATCCTAACCCTATCAACCCTAAACTTAACTGTAAACCTAATCCTAACACTAACACTAAACCTAGCAATCCTAACCCAATCCCTAACCCATATCCTAACAAGCCTAACCCTGTCTATAACCTTAACATTATGCCTAACAATCCTAACCCTAATCCTAACCCTAAGAGCCCTAACCATAACCATAAACCTAACCCTAAAGTTAACCCAAAAAATGACCCTAACTCTAACGATAACAACCCTAACCCTAATAGTAACCCTAATGTCAACCCTAACCCTAAACATAACAACCCTAACCCTAACCCAACAACCCTAACCCTAACCCTAATCCAAACATTTACAACCCTAACATTAGCCCTAAACCATAAGAATTCTAACCCTAACACTAAGAAATCTAACCCTGAACCTAACCATAGCCCTAACCGTAAAAACCGCAACAAGCCTAAACATAACCTAAACATTAAGAACGCTACCCTAACCTGAAAATTTTTAACCCTAACCCTAACGCTAATCCTAAAAACCTTTACCCTAACCCTAAACCTAACATTTACAACCCTAACAAAAACCATAATAATCTTAACCCTAACATTAAGAAACCTAACCCTAAACCTAACCATACCCCTAACCCTAACAACCATAACAACCCTAACCCTAACCTTATAACTAACCTTAACCCTAAGAACCCTACCCTAACCCTAAAAATTTTTACCCTAACCCTAATGATAACCCTAATTACCCTAATCCTATCCCTAAACCTAACCCTAACAACCTCAACCCTAACCCTATTCATAACCCTAAAAACCTAACACTAAACATACATCTACCAATAACCCTAATCCTAGCAACCCTAACCATAACCCTAGCCTTAAGAATCATAACTCTAACCCTAACCCTAACTACAATAACCCTAAACCTAACCCTAACCTTAAGAACCCTAGCCCTAACCCTAAATATTTTAACCCTAAACATACCCGTAACCGTAACCTGAACAACCCTAACCATAACTGTAAACCAAACCCTAACACTAAACCTAACAACCTTAACCCTCACAAACGTAACCCTAACTCTAACAAACCTAACTCTAACCCTAAGAACCCTAACTCTACCTTTAAAATTAACCCTAACCCTAATGCTATACCTAACAACACTAACCTTAACACTAACAACCGTAACCCTAAAGCTAATAATCTTAATTCTAACCTTAAGAAGACTAACCCTAACTGAAAACCCAACCCTAACACTCACTCTCACCCTAACACTAACCCTAACCATATCCCTAACTCTAACAACCCTAATGCTAACCACAACCTTCACCCTAACACTAACCCTAAACCTAACACTAAACAGAACAACCTTAAACCTAACCATAACACTACCAACCCTAACCCTAACTATAACCCTAAGCCTTACCCTAACACTAACAACCCGAACCCTAACACCAAGAATCTTTACACTAAATGTAAACCTAACCCTAACCCTCACACTAAACCTGTCAACCTTAACTTTAACCCTAATAACCATAACAATAAATCTAAACTTTACAACACTTTCCCTAACCCTAACCCTAAAAACAAAAACCCTAACCCTAAAGCTAAGCCAAACAACCCTAACCCTAAAAACCCTAAACCTTACTATATCCATAACCGTAAAAACACTAACCATAACTGCAACCCTAACTCTAACCCTAATAGCCCTAACCCCATCTCTAAACATAACAACCCTAAACCTAACAGCCATAATCCTAACCCTAACCATAACATTAAACCTAACCCTAAGAAGCCTAAGGGTAACCCTAACCCAAACAGTGAGGCTAACAACCCTAACCCTAACACAAACCACCCAACACTAATCCTTTTACTAACCCTAACTACCAGAAACCTAACCACATCCCTATCTTTAACACTAACCCTAATAACCCTAACCCTAACTAAAACCCTATCACAACAAACCCTAACCATAACCACAAACCTAACCCTAGTTCTAACCCTAACAACCCTAACACTAACCGTAACCCAAAGAACTCTAACCCTAAAAGTAAACCTACCCAAACACTAACATTAAAATTAATAACCCAAACCCTAACCCTAACAACCCTAAACCTAACTGTAACCCTAACCCTTACCCTAAGGACCCTAACCCTAATGCTAACATTAACCCTAACCCTTATAACCCAAACCCAAACCAGAAAAACCATAACCCTTACAGTAAACCTAATCCTAACCAAAACACTAAACCTAACAACAATAATACTAACCATAAACTTAACCATAACCCTAACTCTAAGAACCTTAAACCCAACTGTAAAAATAAACCAAACACTAACACTAAACCTAATAAACCTAACTGTAACACTAACTCTAACACTAAGATTCCTTACCCTAACCCTAAGAACACTAACCCTAATCCCTAACACTATCCCTTACAAACCTAACCCTAACAATGCAAACCCTAAGCCTAACAATAACAACCATAACCATAACCCTAAATCTAAGAACCCTAACTGCAATATTAATACTAAACCTAATAAACCTAATTGTAACCCTAACTCTTACCCTAAGATTCCAAACCCTAACCCTAAGACCCCTAAACCTAATCCCTAACAGTACCCCTTATAACCCAAACCCTAACAATGCAAACCCTATGCCTAACTCTAACAACCCTAACCCAAAGAAGACTAACTCTAATCATAAACCTAACCCTAATCCTAAACCTAAAGCTAACAATTCTAACCCTAACCATAACAACCATACCCTATCCATAATCATAATACTTATCCTAACCCTAAGAAGCCTAACCCTAACCATACTTCAAACACTAAGACTAACAACACTAACCATAACCTTAACCCAAACAACCCAACCCTAACCCTTTCACTAACCCTAACAACCCTAAACCTAACCATACTCCTAAATTTAACACTAATCCTAATAACCCTAACCCTAACACTTACGACACTAACCTGAAACTAATCCCTAAACATAACAACCCAAACTCTAATGATAAACCTAACCCTAACCCTAAACTTAAACCTAACAACCCTAACACTAACCCTAACAACCGTAACCCTAACCCTGACCCTAAAAGCATAACCTTAAGCCTAAATTTAACACTAACCCTAACCCTAAGAAGACTTACCATAACCCTAACCATAACCCAAACACTAAGGCTAACAGCACCAACCCTAACCCTAACAAAACATCTCTAACCCTTTCACTAACCCTAACAACCCTAAACCTAACCACAACTATAAATTTACCACTAAGCTTAATAGCCCTAACCCTTGCAACCCTAATCCTAATCCAATACCTAAACATAACAACCCTAACAACCATAACCCTAACTCTAATCCTAACCTTTAAAACACTTACCCAGAACCTAACCTGAACCCTAAGAAAGCTAACCCTAAGAACCTTAACCCTAACCCTAACAATCCTAAACCTAACACTAAGAACCGTAACCGTAACCCTAAGAATTCTAAACCTAACCTTAAAAAACACTTACCTAAACCCTAACCCTAAGAATCCTAACCATAACCATAAACCTAACCCTAACACTATAACTAACAGCCCTAACTCTAACCCTAACAACATAACCCAAACCCTAACACTAACCCTAACCCTTACAACCCTAATCTTAACCCTAAAACTAACAACCCTAACCCTAACAGGAAACCTATTCCTATTCCTAACATTAAAACTAACATCCCTAACACTAACCCTAAGCCTAACAACCCTAACCCTAACCCCAACAACTCTAATCCTAATCCTTAAAAATTGTAACCCTAAGAATCCTAAACCTAACCCTAACCACAACAATTCTAACAGTAACCATAACAACCCTAACCATAACCATATCCATAACTCTAACAACCCTAACACTAACTGAAACCCTATACCTAACACTAATCCTATCAACCCTAAACCTAAACCTAACACTAAACTGAACAACCTTAACCCTATCCATAATACTTATAACCCTAACCATATCTATAACCCTAAGCCTTACCCTAACACTGACAACTCTAACCCTAACCCTAACACTAAGAACCTTAACACTAACAATAAACTTAACCCTAACCCTCACATTAAATCTATCAACTCTAACCCTAACAACCCTAACTCAAAGAATCCTAACTCTAACCATTAACCTAACCCTAAAGCTATCAACTCTAACCGTAACCCTAAAATAATGATCCTAACACTAACCCTAACCATAACCCTAACCCTAACCCTAAGAAGCCTAACCCTAACCATAACCATAACCCAAACACTAAGGCTAACAACACTAACCCTAACCCTAACCCAAACAACTCAACCCGAACCCTTTCACTAACCCTAACAACCCTTAACCTAACCACACCCCTAAATTTAACACTAACCCAAATAACCCTAACCCTAACCCTTACAACCCTTACCCTAACCTAATTACTAAACATAACAACCCAAACCCTAAACCTAACAACCTTAACCCTAATCCTAACAATTACCCTAACCCTAAACCTAACGTTAACATTTAAAACACTATCCCTAAAACTACAACTAACCCTAACAACCCTAATAATAAGAAACCTAACCCTAACCCTCACAACCCTAACTCTAACCCTAACCCTAAACCCTAACCATAAGAATCCTAAACCTAATCCTAAACTTAACAATCCTAACCATAACCCTAATACCCCAAAGCCTAACCATATCCCTAACCCTAACAACCCTACAATAACCGCATCCCTAACCCTAACACTAACCCTAAAACCCTTAACCCTAACACTAAATCGAACAACCCTAACCTTAACCATAACCCAAACAACCCTAACCCTAATTATAAACCTAAGACTTGCCCTAAAAATAACAACCCTAACCTTAACACTAACACTAAGTACTTTACACTAACAGTAAACCTATCCCTATCCCTCAGGCTAATCCTATCAACCCTAACTTTAACCCTATCAACCATTAACTGTAAACCTAACCTTTACAACACTTTCCCTAACCCTAAATATAACACTAAGAACAATAAAGCTAACAATAAGACTAATCCAAAAAACCCCAACCCTAACCCTAAAAACCATAAATCTAATTATATCCCTAACCATAACAACCCTAACTATAACCACAACCCTAACCCTATCCCTAACACAACCAACCATAACCATAACTGTAAATCTAAACCTAACCCTAACAACCCAAACAATAACAGTACCACAAAGAAGTCTAACCCTAACTATAAACCTAACCCAACTGCTAACATTAAAATTAACAACCTTAGCCCTAATGCCAAAAACCCTAAAGCTAACTGTAACTCTACACCCTTACCCTAAGGACCCTAACCCTAACCCTAATCTTAGCAAAAACCCTAACACTTACAACCCTAACCCTAACAACCATAAACCTAATAGTACCTATTGCTAATCCAAACATGAAACCTAACAATAATACTAACCATAGCTCTAATCCTAAGCCTAACCCTAATAACCATAATGATAACCCGAACTCTAAGAACCCTAACCCTAACTGTAAACCTAACACTAACATTATCACTAAACCTAATAACCCTACCTCTAACCTAAGATTCCTAATGCTAACCCAAAGAACCCTAACCCTAATCCCTAACCCTACCCCTTACAACCCTAACCCTAAGAACACAAACCCTAAGCCTAACCCTAACAACCCAAACCCTAAACCAAAGAACCATATCACTAACTGTAAGCCTAACCCTAACCATAACACTAAACCTAACAACACTAACCCAAACCCTAACAACCCTAACTCTAACCACAACTCTTATGCTAACCCTAAACCAAACAACCATAACACAAACCCTAAACCTAACCCTAACAACCATAACCCTAACACTAAGAACATAACCCTAATTGCAAGCTAACCATAACACTAACACTAAACCTAAAAACCTTATACCCAACCCTAAAAACCATAACCCTAAACATAACCAAAAACCTATCCCAAATGCTAACCCTAACAACCCTAACCCTAGTCCTTAAATCCCTAACCTTAACCCAATCCCTAAACATAACAACCCTAACCCTAATTGTGAACCTAACCCTATCCATAATCCTAAACCTAACAACCTTAACCCTAACCCTAACAACCACTAACCAAACCCTAAACCTAGCGCTAACCTTTACAACACTTTCTCTAAAACTAAGCCTAACCCTAACAACACAAACCCTAAGAAAACTAACCCTAACCCAAATCCTAACAACCCTAACCTTAAGAACCCTAAACTAAGAATCCTAAACCTAACCCTAACCTTAAAAATTCTAACCATAACCCTAAAACCCATAACCCTAACCATATCCCTAACCCTAGCAACACTAACAATAGCTATATCCCTAACCCTAACAATCCCAACACTAAATCAAACAACTCCAACAGTAACCATAACCCTAACAACCCTAACCCTAACCATAAACCTAACCCTTACCCTAACAATAACAACCCTAACCTTAACACTAAGAACTTTACACTAACCCATAAACCTAAACCTAACCCTCAGAGTAAACCTATAAAACCTAACTTTAACACTAACAACCATAACTGTAAACCTAAACTTTACAACACTTTCCTTATCCCTAAACATAACCCTAAGAACAATAACTCTAACAACAACACTAACACAAACAACTCTAACCCTAAAAACCATAAATCTAACTATTCCCTAACTGTAACAACCCTTACCATAATCACAACCCTAACCCTAACACTAACACTAACAACTGTAACCTGATCCCTAAACAAAACAACCCTAACCATACCCGTAAACCTAACCCTAAACGTAAACCTAACAACCATAACCATAACAACCATAACCCTAACCCTAACTCTAACAATAATTCTAACTCTAACAAGCCTAACACTAACCATAACCCTAACCCAAACACTAAGGCTAATAATGCTAACCCTAACCCTAACATGAACAACCCAACCCTAACCCTTTCACTAACCCTAATACCGTAAACCTAATGTATCCTTAACTTTAACACTAACCCTAATAACCTTAAAGATAACACAATGAACCATAACCATAAATGTAAACCTAACCCTAAAAACCCTAACATTAACCGTAACCCAAAGAACTCTAATGCTAACGGTAAACCTAACCTAAACCCTAACATTAAAATTAACAAACCTAACCCCAACCCCAACAACCCTAACCAAAGCTCTAACCCTACATCCTTACCCTAAGGACATTAACCCTAACCATAATCCTAACACTAACCCTAACCCTTACTACCCTAACCCAAACAACCGTAAACATAACAGTAAACCAAATGTTAACACAAACACTAAACCTAACAACAATAGTACTAATCATAACTCTAACCCTAAGCCTAACCCTAACAACCATAATGATAACCCCAACTCTAAGAACCCTAACTGTAAACCTAACACTAACATTATCACTAAACCTAATAACCCTAAATGTAACCCTAACTCTAACCCTAAGATTCCTAATCCTAACCAAAAGAACACTAATACTAATTCCAAGCCCTACTCATTACAACCCTAACCCTAACAACGCAAACCCTAAGCCTAACCCTAACAACCCAAACCCTAAACCAAAGAACCATATCGCTAACTGTAAACCTAACCCTAACCATAACCCTAAACCTAACAACCATAACCCTAACCTAACCCTAACTCTAACAACTGTTACCCTACCAACATAATGCTAATCCTAACCCTAATGACCCTAAAACTAACCGCAACCATAATGCTCACACTAACACTAACAACCATAACCCTAACCGTAAGCCCATCCAACCCTAACACTAAACCTAAAAACGTTATACTCAACCCTAAAAAGCATAATCCTAAACCAAACCAAAAACCTAACCTACATGCTAACCCTAACAACCTTAACCCTGACACTAGCCCTTAATTCCCTAACCTTAACCCAATACCTAAACATAACAACCCTAACCCTAATCGTGAACCTCACCCTAACCGTAAACCTTAACCTAACATGCTTAACCCTAACCCTAACAACCATTACCCAAACCCTAAACCTAGCACTAACCTTTACAACACTTTCTCTAAAACTAAACCTAACCCTAACAACCCAAACCCTAAGAAAACTAAATATCCTAAACATAACCCTAACCCTAACAATCCTAATAGTAACCCTAACAACCCTAACGCTAATCATATCACTAACTCTAAAACCCTAACACTAACTGCACACTCACCCTAATACTAACCCTATCAACCCTAACCCTAAACCTAACAATAAACCAAACAACCCTAACCCTAACCATAACCCTAACAACCCAAACCCTAACCATAACCTTAAGACTTACCCTAACACTAACAACCCTAACCCTAACACTAAGAACCTTAACACTAACTGTAATGCAATGAACTCTAACCCTAATCATAAACCTAACCCAAACACTAACATTAAAATTAACCACCTTAACCCTAACCCTAAAACCCTAAACCAAACTGTAACCCTACATCCTTACCCTAAAACCCCTAAACCTAGCCCTAATCTTAACACTAAGCCTAACCATTACAACCATAATCATATCCCTAACAAACATAAACCTAACAGTAAACCTAATCCTAACCCAAATACTAAAACTAACAACAATAATACTAACTATAACCCTAATCCTAAGCATAACAATAACAACCCTAATGCTAACCCTAACTCTAAGAACCCTAAACGTAACTCTGAACCAAACCCTAACACTAAACCTAATAAACCTAAATGTAACCCTAACTCTTACCCTAATATTCCTAATGCTATCCCTGAGAAACTTATCCCTAATCCCTAACCCTACTGCTTGCAACCCTAACCCTAACAACACAAACCATACGACTAACCTTAAAAACCCTAACCCTAACCCAAAGAACCCTAACTCCAACCATAAACCTAACCCTAACACTAACACTAAGCCTAATAACCCTAACTGTAACCCTAACTCTAACCCTAAGATTCCTAAAACTAACTCTAAAAACACTAACCCTAATTCCTTATCCTGCCTCATAGAACCCTAACTCTAACAATGCAAACACTAAGCCTAAGTTTAACAACCTTAACCCTAACCCTAAGAACCCTAAGTCCAACCACAACTCTAACACTAACCCTAACCCTAAAAGACCTAACCCTAGCCCTAACACTAATGTTAACAACACTTAATTTACTACCCTAATCCTAAGACTAATCTAACAACCTTCAACATAACCACAACCCTAATGCTAACCCTAACACTAACAACCATAACCCTAACTGTAAACCTATCCAAACCCTAACACTAAACTGAAAAACCCTATTCCCAACCCTAACAAATCTAACCCTAATGCTAATGCTAAACCTAACACAATCGCTAACCCTAACAACCCTAACCCTCAAAACCCTAACCTTACAGATCACTATACATAATAACCCTAACCCTAATCATAAACCAAATGTAACTGTAAACCTAACAACCTTAACCCTAACCCTAACAACCATTACCAAAACCCTAAACCTAGTGCTAACCTTTACAACACTTTCTCTAAAACTAAACCTAACCCTAACAACCCTAACCCTAAGACACCAAACCCAACCCCAACAACGCTAACCCTAAACCTTAAAAAGTCTAACCCTAAGAATCCTAAACCTAACCCTAACAATTCTAACAGTAAACCTAACAACCCTAACCCAAACCATATCCCTAATTCTAACAAACCTAACAGTAAACACAACCCTCACCTTAACACTAACCCTATCAACCAAACCCTAAACCTAACACTAAACCAAACAACCTTAACCCTAACCATAGCAGTAACAACCCTAATCCTAACCATACCCCTAGGCCTTACTCTAACTCTAACAACCCTAACACTAACATTAAGAAACTTTTTTTTTTTAACCTGGTCCCTTTGCATTTATTGGAAACTGCTTACCCAGCAATCCCCAAAGGAGCTTAAACAGGGCTGACATTTGGGACATCTATGACCTAAGCCTGGGATTATCACCTGAGCAGGGGAAGGAGACAGGTAGGATGTGAAGGAGGGTCACCGAAGACAAAGGGAAGCAGAAACTGTGTCCTGCTAAGACCTTCAGTTGGCAAGGAGAGGTTTAGTGTGTGTGTGTGTGTGTGTGTGTGTGTGTGTGTGTGTGTGCTGACACATGAGCATGCTCACACTGTGGGTGCTTATGTGAGGGCTGAGGAAGAGATGGGTGGTTCCCATCACTGTTTCTTTTCCTTTATCCTCTCCTTCACTTTCTGAGGTTCAAACTGGATCAGTCGTAGAATTTCCTTATTGGCCAGGGTCCCCTCGATGAATTCCTTCTCTGTAAGTTTATCATCATCTTTCTTTCCAAAGAATGCCCAGATCTTCTCAGCCCGTTTTTCTGGGGTGATTTCATCATCCGGAAGGTGTTTCACATCCTCAGGTTTGATCATTTTGAAAATAGCCATGACGATCTCCAACACCTCGTTCTTGCTGATGGCACCGTTGCCATCCACGTCGTAGAGCGAGAAGGCCCACTCGAGCTTCTGCGTGGGCTTGCCCGCTGTGGTCATGTGCAGGGCAATCACGTACTCCTTGAAGTCCAGCGTACCATCGCTGTTGGCATCGAAGCTACGGAACACGTGCTGCGCGTAGGCCTTGGG